>JAJJMB010018262.1:1385181-1449533 GCA_023531105.1 Papaver atlanticum | reverse complement strand
TCTCATAGAGAATTCAGGGACGTTGGATTGAACCAGACATCACGTAACAAGGAAATACAGAAAAGAGAAAGTCTGTAACTTGCACGAAAAGGAAGAGAAAATAATTGTGAAGATTTTCTCGAGTCTTATGGTTGCTGTCGGGTATAAATAGGAGGTATTGGTGTCATAGAAAGGGGACGAACACTTTGGAGAAGTTTAGAAGAGAACAGAGAGCTGAAATCACGAGTTGAAATTTGTTTCTGCTGCTGCTGCGAAGAAGAACACGAAGAACATAAGACCCTCGGAGTCAGTTGCAGAGGCAGACTTATTTTCAGTGACAACGAGATACTGTCGCACCTTCCTGCAGTCACCGAAGCCCTTCAGCAATGATTCCGACTTCTGTTTTAGACCTTCAGCAACTACATAATCCGTTGCTTTAACACTTTTCTCCCTTTTAATCAACTTTTGAGCCATAAACATGTATTTTGAGATTATGATTAATATGAGGAGTTAAACCCCATTGCTGAGGCGATAGAGGAAGCTATTTTTTCCAACAAAAAGTGGTATAGTCTATTTTATTTATTTTATTTCAATTATTTTTATGATTATTTGCCTTGATTTATAATTGTTTGAATGATTTTTGTTAAGCAATTGTTATTTCTTTTGATATAGCATGCTTAGCCATAGGTTTTTGATGCTTTATACTTTGGATTTACACTTGTTATTTTGAAAATCTACATGTTGCAATAGTTTAGAATCAAATTAAACGCAAAAATTGAAAAAAATATAAATACTAGATAAAATCCCTTTGAACTTGGAAAAATAGTGGAATCTTAGCCTCAGTGTTCTTTTAATATTGATATCAACTTTGTCAGTGTTTGTTTTAAATATCAGTGATTTTTTATATTTTAGTTTTAAAATTTAAGTCTAAAGTTATCTTTCACAAGTTCGAGAATCGAATCCTATTACCACCACTATTTCTATAACAAAATTAAAACACATCAGTTATCATTTGGATTAAAAATTTAAAATTACTTGCTGCATAGAAATTTTAAAATTTTGTTTCAGCTCACCTTTTTTTTCACATTCAAACAAAATATGCCATCTCCTTTTCACAAAATCATTTCCTTTTTTTCGTAGCCGTTAATTGGCGTTGGAAGTTTGTTAAACCTTCATGTAACCTCTCTTTTGTTAATCGGCGGTTGAAAGTTCGTTAAACTTTCGTGTAACCTCGCTTTCTTTATTTTATTTTATTTTTTGTTTTGCGGGAACATCCTTCTTGTTTTCAATCCTAATTTTCCGCCGTTCGAACAACAAAAACATGCTATGAAAATTTATATATATATTTTATTTTATTTTGGCATAGAATGAAATCAAGGAATTGTTGAATATTCTGATCAAATATTCAAATATAGATTAAATATGTTCTCGGTAAATTAGAGATGTACAAGAGATAGAAACCAAAGTGGTTGCATAACCGATTTTGGTTAGTTACAAGTTAAAGTAACTTGACTGTTCAAGTTTGAAGGTGTGTCTGTTCACAACAGACACAAGGGATGTGTTTCTCATATGGGTTAGAAAGAGATACGTCTCTTGAGAACCTATAAAAGAACTCATGCATATCAGACGTAACGGGGTTGTATTCTCTTCTCTCTTCTCTTTTTGTGTTGTAGAACGAGTGGTAATACCAAGTAGAGTTTAAGGGTGATTTGCCGATATTGTTGATCGTCAATCACACAAAGGCTTGTTGTATCCTTGAAGCGATTTGCATTCCATCCCTGCAACAACTCTAATCGAGTGGGAGCAAATAACGCTTTAAAGAAAGCATGTTACGCGCCTCAATCCATGATCGTTTCTATTCCATGCCCTAAAATTTCCAACAGGAACAAGGTTAAGTTGTTACAGAACAGAAAGTAATGACCTCATTGGGGATATTAAGACTAGTCAATTTAGCTTGGACTTTATGAGTAAAAGCATAAGCTGCAAGAGAATGTGCTGCTGAATTGTCCTTCTTCAGCACAAAGTTGATAGTACTGTGGCTGTCGAATGTAGCCATCAGATTTAGTGTATCGTCCTTTAGCTTCCAGATTCTCCAAGGGATCGATCTCGACGCACCAGTGAGACTGCTTACAACCGCTTGACTGTCACCTTCTATAATAACGGCGTTGAAATTTAACCATTTGGCATGTTCAGCTGCCAGAAGGAAGCCATCAGCTTCTGCGTTGATGACTGAATCTGATGTGCCAATTCTAGCTACGGCTCCACAACACACACCATTGCTATCTCTAGCCACAGAAGCGCAGGCATATGAGCCATCTTTCCAGGCAGCGTCTACATTGACCTTAATAAAAGATTCTGGTGTTGATTCCCGAGTTGCAGTGACTCTGTTGAAGAGTTCAGAATTGATGGTGTTTTGTACTTCAGTATCCCCCGCATCCAAGAAATTATAGTACAAGTTGAACCATTACAACGCAATGGCTAGTGTACCTTGGACACTGATGCTTTTGTTGTTGAAGACTTTGGCATTTCGTGTTTTCCATATAGCCCAACAGATTGCCATTCCCATTGACCGACAATATTCATTGTCATTGTTTCAGATCCAAAGTTCGATCATTCTTTGTAAGTTCAGATGATGAATTTCTTGTAATCGTAAACATAGAGGGGATGCAAACCAGACTGCTTTGGAGAAGTTGCATTGGATCAGCATATGCTCCACAGATTCAATAACACTTGAGCAAAGATTGCAGTCCATTGAGACACCTTCTACGAATCTGCCAACTTTTTTCAGCCGCTCCAATGCCATTGTGAATTGCTCTCCAGATGAAGGTTTTAATCTTGGGGGCAACTCTCTTTACTGCCCAATTTTTTTTTCCACAGGAATTGATTTTCTCCAACAGTGGATGATTCACCCCTTTGTTCCTCCAGCACTCTTTGAAAAGATTGTGGAGTAAATTCACCGTTTACCGTGAATTTCCAGATTAAAGTATCATTGGCTGCAGCATTGATGGGAGTCTGTTTCTGACTAGCCGTGAAGGGATCTACATTTTGATGAATAATGCTTAAGTCCCACTGCCCTGTTGTGCTACAAATTAACTGATTAACTTTGACTATCTCTAGGTTGCTGCTGTCTTCTTTCCGAGTGGGAATGCTTCCAGGGACTGACAGTAACCAAGGGTACGAGAAAATGTTTATGTGCTGGCCATTTCCAACTAGCCATAAACACCCTTTTTTGAGGTTACTTCTACTTTCCAGCATCGCAGACCATGTGGTAGAACAAATTTTAGGCTTCTTAGCATCTAAGAAAGAGGTGTCTCTAAGATACTTTGCTTGCAGTAATTGTACCAAAGAGAATCTCGGTCATGAAGGAATATCCAGGCTAGTTTGGCCACTAAGGCTTGATTCAGCTCAGTTAATGAACGAATACCCATTGCACCTTTTTCCTTCGGTAGATTGAACCATTTTCATTTCAGAAAATGCATCTTCCTCTTGTCGCAGTTATGTCCCCACCAGAAATCACGAATGATACGGGAGAGCTTGTTGAGAATGTCTTTTGGAATTGATTTAGCCATATAGTAAACTAGAATTAAGGCTAGTACTGATTGAATTAAGACCAATCTACCTGCATGTGACAGCATATTTCGTCTCCACCATGTGAGATTCTCTTCAAACTTGTCAATGAGGAAACTAAAGTTG
Source organism: Papaver atlanticum (assembly GCA_023531105.1). Lineage (NCBI taxonomy): Eukaryota > Viridiplantae > Streptophyta > Magnoliopsida > Ranunculales > Papaveraceae > Papaver > Papaver atlanticum. The sequence continues at coordinate 1,445,861 of JAJJMB010018262.1, read as the reverse complement.
GTAATTCTGCGTCCTTGCTGAAGGATTTTGACTCCCAAGTATTTCTCTTCCTGGGAGTAAAGAATATGGATAAGACTCTGGCACACTCTTGCTGAAGTGTATAGATTACTTGGAATAGTTGACTAGTTGCCCCGACACTCTATAGTACTACTGCAGAATTATTGTGACAGAGTTGATAGTGCTAGTATCTGTATTTTCCAAATAACATCACGTCATCTGCGAACATGAGATGGGACACACTAGGTGCCCATCTGTTTATCTTATAGCCACAGTAACCTCCATCAGCTTCCATTTTCTGTGTAATACCTGATAAAGAGTGAGCATATATGATGAATAGGTAAGGGGATAATGGGTAGCCTTGCCTTATTCCTCTTTCTCCCATAAACAAACCTTCCAGATGACCGTTGAGTAAGATCGAGAAAAATGTTGTTCTGATACAACTCATGATAAGTGCATGTGCTCTATCCGTAATTCCTATATTGAGGGCTTGACTGAGAAAGTCCCAATCAACTCTATCATAGGCTTTGCTCATGTCTAATTTGAGGGCAAATGAACCTTGAGACGTATTTGAGTGATGCATGGAATGAAATAAATCTTTTGCGACTACAATGTTGTCAATGATCTGCCTCCCCGGTACGAATGCAGATTGGCTTTTATCTATTACGGACTTAGTCTATTGGTGATCATCTTTGTGACAACCTTGTATAGGACATTGCAAAGAACTATAAGCATGTAGTCTACTGCAAATTATGCATGTTTTTTCTTAGGAATCAATGCAAGATAGGTATGATTGAGTCCTGGTGGAATGGCAGAATATCTAAAACAATCTTGGATTAAATGCAGTGCCTCTTACCCTACTACTTCCCAGCATTTCGTATAGAAAAGAGCCGGATATCTGTCTGCACCTGCTGGTGACTTTATAGACTCCATCTTCTTCACTACACTGAATATCTCCTCTGCACTAAGAATGTATGAAAGATAACTGCAGTCATCTTGGCTCAATTTTTTAGCATTTCATTGAATTAGGCTCCAAATTAACATCTTTAGTGAATATATTCAGGAAATAACTGAAAAGAATGTCTCTTATTTGTTCTTGATCCGATATCCAATCACCATTTGAGTTTTTTAGCACGAATATTTTTATTTTTGCTCATTCGGTGGAGAACTGAGACATGAAATGCCCGTGTATTCTTGTCTGTTAAGGGAATCCACTTGGATTTATTGCTCTATTGCCAAAGCATTCTATCCCTTTTTTCCAGTTCAGCTATCTTGTTGCATATTGCCTTCTCAACTTCTCTAGTATCACTTAAGTGTGTCGATGCTTGAAGGTCAATCAACTTTTGCTTCTCACATTTTATCTGATCCCTTTTTGTGTCGCCAAAATATTTTTTGCTCCATTTCCAAAGCCCCTTCCCTAGAGAATGCAGTCTGTTCATTATGTCTTTGGTGGTGTTTTCCCAGTTTTCTTGAATCAATTCCTTAAATTGTGGATGGTATGTCCAATAAAACCCAAACTTATAATTTGGTTTCGTCTTTGGTGGTTTTCTGTAAGTGTTGAGAAGGATTGTAGCATGATCACTTTCTAGTCTTGGAAGGTGAAGAGCTGCGTCTGGGAAGAGAATTCTCCAATCCGTGTTGCACACTGCCCTGTCTAGCCTTTTGAATATCGGTGTATATTGGATAACATTATTGGACCAGGTAATATCCGGTCCAGCATAACCAAGATCAATGATGTCCCTCTCTCTGACCAAGCGTCTAAATTCATTACAACTTATATCTGTAGTTGCTGAGCCGCCGTGTTTCTCGTGTTGATGCATTAGAACGTTTAGGTATCCAATCATACACCAAGCACCATCCATGGCAGTGATACAGTTGTTCATATGGCTCCAGAATCTGTCTCTTTGGGTGTGTGTCGGTGGGCCGTATACACAGAGAAGATCCCACTTGGGATTACACAACTTCGGTTTAATGATACAGTGGATTAGATTTTGAGTCTTAGACACCACTTGAAGATCAACATTGTCTTTCCAAAAGATGGCTAAACCACCAATTCTACCATTTGCAACTATAAAGTCGAAGTATCTGAAGTTGAGAGAGTTGCAAACTCTTTTGTTGTTATTTTCATTTAACCTAGTTTCTGAAAAAAAAAAAGAACTGATGGATTGCAACTCCGAAGGAACGAGCTTAAAGCTAGAATTGTTGTCTCATTCCCTAGACCACGACAGTTCCAAGATTGTACTAACATTTCTTCTGCGACATTTCAGGACAAGTCACCACAGCCTCTTCAGAATTGTAACATAATTGTTTGAGTGGAGGATCGCAGTCCATGGGTTATGCCGATCTTTTGCTTCCTACATTCAGGGGGTTGATAGAGTTATCTTGTTAAGTTCTTGCATGTCTTTTCCATTGTCCCGGTTTTTTAGATGGCTCATGAACAGCTACAGAGGGTGGGTGGGTGGGTGGAGGGGGTGTTGGGGGCTGGGGCTGGGGTTTTAATAATGGTAGAGATGTGGTTTTGGAAGGATAAGGTTTTCTTTTCGGTTGGGGTAGGGATGGTTGGTTGCTGTGTGGGTGGATTGGTAGGGTGATTAGGGGTAGCTGTTTAGAAGTTTTTTGTTGGGTATAAGACTCAATGGCCGGGCAAGTTTTGGGATCAAGGGTATTTTTGTCTTCAGAAGATTTTAAATCTTTCCCTCCAAAGTTTCCTGGCTTAGGGTATGAAACACTGCTTGACTGATTCGGAGAATAATTCTCTTTTGAAAGATTGTTGACAGAAATCACGGAATTTTCCGTATTTGCATGGGGTATTTTAACTGTTTCTGAAGGAAGGATAGTTTTCTGGGTACTTGGATATAGGTGGGGATTTATTGTATGAGTTAAAAAAGGTAGGGTTTTGACTGTGCTGAGTTGTTGGCTGAAATATAGGAATTATGCCCCTTCTTTCTTCTTCGCCACTACTGGTCTTTTGAGCTTCTAGGTTTATTCTTGCTGTTTGAATTGGTTGAAGCACTTTGGGCTTGTAGTTTGCATGGATTTCTTCTGTCAAACGAGCAAGTTTCATATCCTGCATCTTCTCCAAAAATGTTTCAGGCGAAAAGAATCCCACTTTCTTGCATTCCTTTGATAACTCCGGACATTGTTTCATGATGTGGCAGCATCTCCCACAGAAAATACCCTAGACTTTCATACCTCAATATGACCGTGCACTTTTTCTTTGATGGTAAAGTGAATGGGTGGTGGTGCATGGCCGTTCTTAGTTGGTGGAGCGATTTGTCTGGTTAATTTCGTTAACGAACGAGACCTCAGCCTGCTAACTAGCTATGCGGAGGATTCCCTCCCCGGCCAGCTTCTTAGAGGGACTATGGCAGTTTAGGCCACGGAAGTTTGAGGCAATAACAGGTCTGTGATGCCCTTAGATGTTCTGGGCCGCACGCGCGCTACGCTGATGTATTCAACGAGTATATAGCCTTGGCCGACAAGCCCGGGTAATCTTCGAAAATTTCATCGTGATGGGGATAGATTTGTCCCTGGTGCTTGTGCTTCCTTGCCTTAACTGGCTTGTGTTGCTAGTGTTACCAGAAAAGATTGTTGTTTGGGGACAATACGTGTTGGCGTATGAGTGGTATTGGAGCCTTTAGTGCTTGTTGGCTCTCTGCCCTGGGCGGCGAACGACAAGCCTGAGTCTCTCAGACGCTAGGGAATTGACTAACACTTTCCCTAAGCTGCGTCTAGGCGAAGCCAGCGCGGTGATAGGAGGGGAGACTTATCACTAATTGGCTTGGAAAGCAATTTTTCCGATTTGCGCGTCATCGAGCCCCGCCTTTGTGTTCTCCCCTCATAGCCTGAACACAAGCCAGGATTAAAGGAGTGGGTTGTTGGTTCCGACGAGAACTCCCTAACAAGTATGCGAATAGGTCGATCCCCCTAATAAGTATACAACTCCGGTAGATGAATGAACTCACTAAGGAACTGACTAACACCTTCCTTATATCAGGTTCCGCGTATCCGACGATATGGTAGGATGGGAGATGGTCATGGATACGCCAAGTAAGAACTTTCCGACCTCGGTTCAAAGAGAACCAAACCCTGTCACCTCGTTTTGGGTGTGCTCCCCACACAAGACTAGGATCAAATGACGGTATTCTAAACCCCATAGGGAACTGACTAACACCTTCCCTATGTCGGGTTATGGTGAACCCAGTAAGGTAATAAGAGGGGAGACTTGTCACCACCATGGCTTGGAAAGCAATATCCGATTTCGGAAGCGGAAGTGCCAGTTATATTTGCTCCGCCTGTTTGTTCTCCCCGGACAGCCTGTACCCAAGCCAGGATAAAAGGAGCGGGTTTTTGGTAATGAAGAAGCCATTGTGAAATCAGTCAACTTTTTGGAAAGGCAGACATGGAGGGCGGCGATACGCGTGGAAGAGGTAGGTTTCAGGTACGAAGACTAACAAACTTCTTTTCTGTATTTTTCGTCAATTTCTTTGCCACTCAATCAGCGAACACGTAAAGGCAACCCTGTATATTGTGAAGGGGGGAATCCCTGTAGCTTCTGCAACAGGGACATGGTGTAAGCATATTCGCATTAATGGTCGAGAATTCGTAATCCCATAAAAACGGTGATTACTTACCATCTGGTCCAAAAACAATCGCGGCGCGGGTAGCGTCAAGTATTTTGCTTGCCGTAATGCAAGTTGTGCAAGGCTCTGACAGGCCGGCGTAAAAACTATGTTATATTTTTATGAGATATTCTCTAGTCGACCCGGTACTTGCTATTGGAAAAGACTTTGGATTTGGTAAAGTGAATGTCGGCTCTTGTCTGATCGGTTGTGTGATGTATATCCTGACACTGGCAAAGCTTCCCCATTTGAACTCACTCATGTGGTAGCTTTTATGGGTCACATATCTCCATTAGCATCATATTTTCATTAGGAGCCCATGGTGATCTTATGAGGATAGTGTTATAATCGCACCATAATTCAAAATGAATCAGATAGATAGCTTTGCCAAAACTCTGGATTTCTATGTTTCCAGATGGTCTCCATGATCTCTGAAGCATATTATAAAGAATGTTTTTTCCATATTCTCTGCCAGTGACGGTGGTGATAACTAAACTGTACTTGTGTTCGGTGTTTGGTTCCACTAAATCTCTAGGAACTTCATATTCTCTGCATATGATGCAGGGTGATTTTCTCTTCCAAATGTGGGTTCAAATCCAACCAACTTTACCTACTGGCCTGCACAATTCCCAAGAGACAAGCATTGAGATAGGGCAAGCAACGAACGGGAGGATACAGATTTGGTACTACCCGCGTCCAATCCATCCAAATGACGGATTTTAAAAATGTATCCACATCCAGCATATTAACGGGAAAATTTGATATCTACGGGTGCACATATGAACTAAGTAGATGCGGATGGATTGGCGGATTTCAAAATACAGTAAAAAAAAACTTATAGAGTACTGAAATTTAAAGACTAAGTTACTATGATATATATACAACTCACAGTGACTAAGTTTTGATAATTTTAAATCCATTCACCTACCAACCTCCTTACCAAGTACCAACACTATCTTAATTTGAAAATTAGTGCTAAAGACAGAACACCGTTGCATACCATAATCTTCCAAGAATAAACCAGTTCATATATATTTTTTACAAATTTCTCTTTATTAACCCCTAATCAGTGAGGGAACATATATTTGACCTGTCATTTTCCTATGATATACTTGGTATTTATATATAATAACAGAATTATTCTTAGGATTGGGTGTCTAATGGATGGGTGATATACCACTCGGGTCTAACCTGTGAAAAACACCGGTTTTAGAAATCCACCTCCGTCGAATCCGCCAAAATACGGATGGGTGTCCAACCGCTAAAATTCGGATTGGGCCGGGTGAAATCTGCGAATATAGTTAATTTGCTATCCCTTTACAATCTTCTTATTAGCCATCAAAAAAACACTATGGATGAAAATAGGTTGATTACTATATCTTTTGGAATGAACAAATTCCCCATTTGGTATAGTGAGTGATTCCATGATTGAGTTGACTACTACCGCTCTTGTTGATTACCCTTTATATTTTGTAATCTGCTTTTGAACCAGAATTCTATATAGTCAAAGAATTTCACCTCTAAGATGGATCTTTTAAACCTTGAAGATTTTTGTAATCGTTTTTTCAAATCCATTAAATACACATGGGATAAAGAAGATCTCAGATTTCTGAAAATTAATCATTCGGCCTAGTCTGAAATATTATTAAAAATTTCCACCTTTTCATGTAAGAGCAAATTTTATGAGGGTCCAGGTGTAAACTTTCACTCGAGCGGTCCAAAATTTGCCACTTGTCCACCTCGTCCAAAAAAATTCTTTGTTTGTTGTTTACAAAAAGAAAAGAAAATACACTATCACACACTAACCCTCCCTACTTCCCATAGTGGGCATAACATTCGTTCACTTCTTCAATATTCCATTTTGAAACCCTGATTCTAAATTTCTTGCAGCGTAGGGTTGGTTGAAATCACCGCTTTTATCATGATTGCTAAAAGCGGGTATCAGAATTAGAAGAGATACCGTTTGAGTGGCCTGATGATCAAAATTAGTATTCATCTTTTGTCTTATATAAAATGGTACCGCCCCTGCTAGAATTGGTACCTGTTTTGGTATCATTATTCTTATTGTTAATAGATCTTGGAAGGTAAAAAATAAAAATAAAGAAAGAAGCACAAATATGTTTTAATGTCGGCCACAGACTTTATAAAATAAAATGCAATTGAAGATAATAATTAAAATTTCAAGAAAGAGTTTTAAGTAATTAAATTTATGTCTTTGGTTTGAGGTGGAGATATTATGATTTAATATTTATTTTGCAAGTACACGATGATTATGCTCACAAAAAAATCTGATATCTGGAACACAATATCTCTAAGTGTTTTATTAATGAATAATGATGTGGATCATGTGATCGCATGTTATATAATTGAGTCAGCTTTTGATGGCTTATAAATAATGTGCACATGCATAGAAGATTCTTCATCGTATTATACCTCAAAATGAGGATCTTTTTTGTGTACTTTTAGTTGTTATAGCATTTTAAAATTCTGTTGATAAGTTAGCTAAACAACCTCTATTTTACTCCCTCTTAATATAATAGTCCGGTTTTAAAATAAAAAATATTAATTTTTTCCTTATAAATCTTATGCATGGTTCGGAAAAATTCGGTGCTGCATGAGGTTTTGAAGTGAACTTTAGAATACTACTCTCTCCGTCCCTAAATAGATGATTATGTTCAAGTTTGCACAATTCTTAAAGTAAGAACAGTTCCTATGGACTCAACAAACTTGTAGTTTTTTCATTTTGCTCCCACTATGGACTCAACAAACATGAAATACGGTTTGTTGAATGCGGCAGTAGACTAAACGTGCGCTTGATAAAAAGTCGCCCGGCTGAACCAAACATGCTGGCGTGTGACGTAGAGATGCTGGCGTGTGATCTAAAACCGCCATTTTTTTCCTTCACACGCTAGCGTCTGAGGTGAATCCTCCAATGTGTGATCCAGAACCGCTGACGGCTAAATCTGGACGGCTGAATAATCTTGTCATCCAACGGCTAGAATTTTGAGTTCTATAAATACTCCTCATTTCAACTCCAAATTCACATATTTCTACACAATCTAAATCTTTTCACTCACAAATCTTCTACAAAAATGCCTCCCAGAGTTCGTGGTAAGATTCACTCAACAAGAGGATTTAGCTATTTGTAGAGCCTTTGTTTTTCACGCACAAGATGTTGTCGATAGGAATGTACCCGAGTCGAAGATGTGTTTCTGGGAGAAAGTTTATACAATGTTCACCGCTGAAACGCGGTACATTTATGGGCGTAATTCTCACGGATTATCGCATCGTTTTAGTGTAATTAGTCGTCATGTATCGGAATTCCTTGATGTACTAGTGCACAATCACAAAAATAAACTCAACGGTGAAGATGTAAATGAAGTGGAACCCAAAACACTAGCGATATGGGCAGTACCTCACGGCGGACGTCCTTTCGACTTCCAAGCTTGTTTCAACATTCTTAGGGTGCTCAACATATACGATCCCTGCATCGTCCTAGGAATTCCACCACCCGACGAGAATTGACGCCTATGTAGTAGTTGTTTTAATCTAATGTATTTCCTTTATTCTCATGTATGATGTAGTTGTTTAATCTAATGCAATATTTTTTATTTATGATATTGATGGTGCAATGTTTAATCCAAGAAAAATTTAAATTAGTTATGATATTGATGGTGCAAATGTGAATACATCCACATGTTTGGTTTAGATAATCATAATAACACAAAATAAACACCAAACTAAATAACATAATACCATAGTGAATCGATTTGTCCTTCAATTTTAATCAGCCCACTCCACCAAAAAACACCTAGGACATTTCCGAAAATGCCTTCCATATGTGTCTTCTTCAGTAGTAGTGCACAAATGCATAAAAGTCCTGCAACCGGGCTTTGAGCATCCACTGATTCTCAGTGGACAATGTTTGTATTATTCGTGATCTCCATCTCCACAATGCTTGCAGTGTAATAACTTCTTCTTCAATTTGGCTTTAAGTTTGAAGTTTTTGCAGAGTGTTGTAAACTTTTCTTCTTCTTCTTTAACCTTCATAGCATCATCTAGAATACGTGGTTCCTATGGACAGTTGAGATCTTGACATTCCAAATACCTGAGCTTTTCCGGTAGTGATTCAATCACCATTCTGATGCGTGAACAACCTTCCCGAGGACACTTTGAATACATCCAAGGGCATTGCATAAGACTGTAGTTATCCATGAAACATAATGTACAAACCTCTTTTGCTTCAACACATAAAATTTTCTTCGCTTTACCATTAGAAAACATGGTGGATGTTGTTGGCTAAGAAAGAATTTTTTTAGTTTGGTTGAGAATTAAACCTAGTGTTAAATTTATAACAAAATAAATAAATAATAGGCATTGGTAATTCAAACGGGAGTTCATGGTAAAGCCGCGCGGTTTTACTTTGACCGCCAACGGCTAATTTCCAACGACTCGATTTTCTTTCTCACCCTATAAATTTCATTCTTCCCATCTCCAAATTCACATCTTCTTTTCTCTTTCTAAAACTCTTAATCTCTCTCACTCTGCAAAAATATCTACTAGAATTCGTGGTCCCAAGTTTACTGAAGAAGAGGATATAACTATATGCAAAGCATGTTTTTTCTATAGGGTAATCGTTGGTATGGGCTATCAAGATGAGTCTTTTTGGGAGAACATTTTTACGATGATCGTCTCACTGACGGGGAACCCCGGAAACCGAGATGATGGTCGATTGTATGCTCGTTTTCAATCTATTAGGCTTGCAGTCAAGCCATTTCTTGCTCTGGTAAGGGAAATTGATCAAGAAAAGTTCATCGGTGTAACTAAAGCTGAAGTGATCCAAACAACTCTTGATAATTGGGAGGAAGCTCACGGTAAAACTTTTCTTTACGAAGCGTGTTTCAACATTCTTAAAGATGGTCCATCTCAAGCACATCTTTACTGCACTCGAATGCCTCTCCCGGTCTTTACAATGTAAGAAGATGTTACTCTTGTTCGATGTTGGTTACATCGTATGATGAGACCAATGAACAATGACTATTTCTGGGAAAGAGTATTGGAACATTTTGTTGCGTCGCGGAACGAAACCATATGAAACAATAACAGCCTAGAACTAAGATTTTCATTCATCGCTAAGGATGTCAAACATTATACAGAAGTTTATTTGATGGTTCACCGTAGCAATTCTGGATTATCGAACGAGGAACTGGTGAGTATCTTACCTTTGTCCTCACTGATCAACTGCATCATAAATATCTTAACTTGTTGTTTATCTGTTTTATAGAAAACCATCGCTCAGACCAAGTTTACTGAAGAAACCGGAAGAGAGTTTAAGCATTTTGAATGCTATGAACTTTATAGGGACAATGTCGCTGGATTTGATGTAGTTTGATGTTATTGTTTTCGTTTATTAAAATGTAGTTTGATGTTATATGCATGTTTAAAATGTAATAAATATCAGTTAATCTGAAGTAGAAATCTATTTTAAATTCTAAATATTTCCATTCATTGATATTAGTGCTAATTCTTTGACAAGATATAAACTTAGACAATAATAACTAAACAACTTCAATAAAAATCAAGTACAAGCTTTGGCCTCTTGTTTATCTTCGTTTGACGTATCTTCCATTCAACGCGCTCTTTGACAGTTTTTTTTTTTTTTTTTGAAGATAGAAATATATTACTGGAAACATAGATGGCTAATCAGTTGATTCAGTCTCATTAGGAGCGAGCTCCGATAGAGTTGTCCTGCTGATGAACGAATCTGTAAGATTAGCCTCCTCTTGAACTGATACAAGGTTTGTACTTATATTACAAGATTCATAAGCTTTGACAGTATCAAAAGAAATTGTTGGAATTAAAAATAAGGGAGCTTGGTCTAACCAAGAAATTGCAGTGGTACTTTTTCTTCCTTTCTTTGCCAACTGGTTTGCCACTTTGTTTGCTCGTCTGTCTACGTACTTGAAACCCAAAAAAGAGACCATTTGTTCTACTAGCGTCTTAACTTCATATAGAATTGCAATGCTTTGCCATTGGATAGTTGATTCATTTCCCTGTAAATACCTAATTGTTGCCCTGTTATCTCCTTTTATGACCAGATGTTGTATGTTACATAGTTTGGCCCATTTAGCTGTTTGAAGGAGAACTAGAGCTTCTGCTTCTTCCGCAGTGGAAGTCCTGAAGATGCCTGATTCTGCTCCTTTGAAGGTTCCTTTCCAATTACGAAGAACAAAACCAAAGCTTGCATTAGTTTTTTCATACAACCAAGAAGCATCACAATTTAGTTTGAAAGTATTTGTGATTGGAAAGGTCCAATGTGGTATCGGTTTGATAGTTCTGTCTAGTGTTTGATTCAAACTATTCAAAGTCATTGGATGCCAGTACTCATAGTGTCTTGATATATCTAGTGCTACCTGAATTGGTGTTCTACATTTATCTTCAAATATCCTAAGACACCTTTCTTTCCAAATAAACCAGCACTTGGTTGCAGCTAGTGCCATTGAGGTGGAATTCAAATCCCCTGCTAACCATTCATTATATTTATGCAAGAAAGAAGTATTAAAAGAAGCTGAGTTGTGAGGTACTCCCTGAACTGACATTGGTTGTAGATTCCACACAGCTTTAGCATAGTCACAGTCAAAGAACAGATGAAAAGTAGATTCCACCGCAGTTTTACAGAATATGCATTTGTTGTCCACTAATTTTAACTTCAATTTTCAAAACTGGAGCTCTTCTCTTCCTTTTAGCAGAACATTTTATTGGAGCAACTTCAAAAAAAAACTTGCACTTCCCTCTTACAATTTTCAATCTTTTTAAAACTTCCACATATTTTAGAAACAACAGCTTCAAGTTTTTCATCATAAAAAAGTGTGATCGCCTTTTTTGCCTTTTCACCAATAATAAAACTGAAAATTGAAATAGATTTATAGAAGAGAAAATTCAAGAGAAGTGAATTTTGGTGTGAGTGAATTGTTTGAAGAGGGTGGTAACTTATAGAGGTAAATTTGAAAGAAAAAAAAATGACCGTTTTTTAAATTTGAAAACCTAACAGTTGGCGGTTGTGCATCACACGCCAGCGTGTTTAGGTAGACCACCCGTTTTTTCTTAAAATGCAAGTGTTTTTAGTTGACACGCGCGTTTGATGATTAGCCGTCCAATTTTTTTCCCATAGTGGAGAAACGTGTTTGGCCATCCACCTGGCTCAACAAAAAAATTCATTTGAACATTGTCATAGGAATTGCCCTAAGGAGGAAAGGGGAGTATTTTTAAGTATCTTTTATAATTATACCCTTACTGGTAGTTACCAGTAAAATTTAAAAATGATTTATCTCTTAAACTATACTATGGATATTCGTAAATTTCATACCATTGAAAAACATTTTAAAACACCTCCGTAACAAATATAAACATGACCATCAAATTATACATATTTTTTATATTAACAATAATCAATTAAAAGTGTAATTTTAGAAATATTCCTTCCAGTGATATTGGTCATCTATTAGTAGGACAAAATTTAAAAATGAATAGTCATCTATTTATGGACGGAGGGAGTAGCTATTATGGGTGGTCTTCCAAAACGGGTAGTGACTTCCCGCTGATTGCTGTTTTTGATAAGAGATGGGGAAATCGCTAATCACTACTAGAAAAAATGTGCAAAGAGGGAAGTCAGCACCCACTTGACCGATCAAACAAAATTAGAGAGCCTCCATATTTTTATTTTTATTTTGAAAATAAGATAGATATATACCAAAAGAAAGGATTCATTGATCAGAACTCATTTAAGATATCCGCCGTAGAGAGGTTTCTCACAGTGACTAAATCTATTGAATTAACTTTACGTTAGATAACATAAATATTTGGATATTTACATCAACAGACTAACTGGTCAACCATAGGGGTTAGTCCAGTTGGCCAGGAGCCTGACTCTCAAGTAGGAGGTCAGCCAATCGAACCTCCGTTCAAGAGTTCGGAGATCTCATGAAATACTCCTCTTATGTAAGTTTAAGTTCTTAATGTATCTTTTTTTCTATTAAAAAAAAGTTATTTAGACGAACTGGGTACCGAATTCGGGTTCCGATAAAAATGGGTACCAAAACAAACTGAAAATTCTTGTTAGGGAAATTTCTTGTTTGGTCCTAGGCCCATATAGTTATTTCTAGTAGGGTCTATCCATATTAGTTGTTTAACCGGAGGTCCACAATTATTTAAAACAAGCGAAATGACTAAAATACTCCCTGTTTCCAAAAGTGCGTGTCTACACGGTTCCCCGTCACCCTATTATCACTCGATCTCCTTTCCTCTCCCACCAAAAACCCAATTTCGTCTCCACCTAGTAAATAGTGAACAAAATTATGAAAATCATCATAAAAATCTTATGATCACCATAAGAATTACTCTATTAATTCCCATACTGAATTATCTAAAACTTCACTGAAAACCCTAGATTTTCTGTGAATACTCCATTAAAATGGTAAAAACAAGAAGAATCATCTAAATATTATGAGAACAAGTAATTCTACTCCAAATCAGTAGAAGATGATTTCGAAGAATCACCAGCAACAAAACAAAAAAAAACATCACAAAATAGCAAAAAAAGGTACTACAATCCTGGGTTTTTTTTTCACATTCTATTTTCCATTTTTTTTTTCAATCCGACAATATATCTCTTATACCGAAGAAAAACCTATTTTATGCTTGAAAACCATCGCAAATAACACGCAGTTTGTTTTGTATAGATTCATCACCGGATTTGTTTGTTTTTTTTATTCCATGATCCTGGAGTGCAGATCTGCTATACTCATGTTTTTTAGTTTTTTTTAACATCAAGTAACTTTTATTCTTTATGCTTCTTTCTCTTATAATCCTGGAGTATATATCCATTGCATTAATGGATTTTATTCTTATATTATTTATGCTTTAGCTTGTACATGTGTTTTTATTTAGTTTTTAAAAAAAAAATTATTTTTGGTTCATAACAAATTTTGATACTGCAGATTCCTTATATTGTTCATTTCCACAAATGTAAAAGTTGTTTTCTTTTATGTTATGTGAATATTCGGGAGTGCAGGTTGGATATACTATGTTAATCTAGAAGAAATTAGGATGCTATCTAGTGTTCTTTTATGTTATGTGAATACCTGGAAGTGTAGATTGCATATACTATATTAACTTCACAGAAATTAAGATACTAGTTAGTTTTCTTTTAAGTGCAGATTACATATACTATGTTATTAATCTCAAAGAAATTAGGATGCTAGCTAGTTTCTTTTATGTTATGTCAATATTTGGAAATGTGGATTGCATATACTATGTTAATTTCAAAGAAATTAGGATGCTAGTTAGTTTTGTTTCATGTCATGTGAATATCTGGAAGTACGGGTTTGGTATACCATTTATTTCTCACAGATCTAAAAGATCTTTAGTGCAAAAATAAGCTATTCTAATTGTGTCTATTGATTTAAATTAGGTTATATGTGTGATATGTGGACAGTGCAGATTGCATATACTGTCTTAATTATTACTATCCTTTATATATGATGTTTCTGAACGCGAAGTTTGTTTTTTGTGTTATATTTATGTAGATACTAGATAAGCGGTATCTAGTTCAACAAGTTTAAAACCATATAAATTTGGTTTATTCAATATATGCTAAGAGAAATTTGACCTTTATGTATTTATTTTGGGCATTATGGTGAAAACAGTAGCAGCAAAAATCCTAATATTTATGATGTGACCATGTAGATACCCAATACACATGTTGTTGGTTACAAATCACTACTGAATTCTCTACTAGTTTTTGTATGTAAGCTGGATGTATTGCAATACGGGTCTTATGGTTTCGTGCTTACTTGGATGTTTCTTATCATGTTGCGTTTTTGTTTTTCAGCATTTACAATTCATCAAATGGTCATAACATATTAATTACAATGTGTGGATAACATTTTCGGCGAGAGGAAGTCTACAAAGTAGGATTGCGCTTCACTCTTCATAAAAGATGCATTCTCAATTCATGAGATATACTTGGTAGCGGAATGAGCAAGGAGCTAGAAGTTTTATCAATGGTGAAGAATTGTAAAATTCAATATTTCGAAATGCAAACCAGCTTTGGCGACAATACCCGAATCATCTACTTGTTAGATGTACTTTTCTGTAGCCAAATAGTTGATGTTTTGGATAACCAATTAAGAAAAAATATTTTATAAACTTGAATTTAGTGTTTGTTGTAATGTTTCTGTACCACCAAAGATATCTCCAGTTGTAAGTTAAGAGACACAATTTTAGATTTTTCATCTATTGTTTTCTTCCATATCTAATGTTTTTTTCTATCTCGTCAATTATACATGCATTTTTATGTGTCCTATACTGGATTTCTAACCAGTGCAGCTGATATGCACTTAATATTTAGGCAGTATAGATGACCTGCACTTGTTTCTAACCACTACAACGGACCTTTACTGGATTTCTAACCAGTGGAGTGGATCCTTACTTTATTTCTGACAAGTGCAGATGAGTTAAACTCGATTTATCCAATAGTATAGGGGACCTTCACTCTTTAGAAGGTGTGCTGAAAAAACAAATTATTATAAAGGGATCGCTAGAAAAATGCTAAGATTTCTATAAACTAGTAGCAGTTTGAAAAATATTAAATTTTTATATTTCCCTTTTGTTTTTCGTACAATTGTTTTCCGCATCAGGAGTATTTTTATGATATATGACGGAAGAAATAAATTGAGGGGCATGCTAAACTAAGCGGACGCTGAAGCTGTTAATAGGCTATTGTGCCTAAGAAGTGCCTCTGGAGAAGGTTCACACCCTCGCAAAAGAACAGAAACCTGACATAAGAAAATAATTCTAATTAGATACAATTCATTAACTGGGGGAAGAATTTGTATGAAGTCCAATGCAACTAGAACAATGAATGTGCTACATAAATATCCTAGTTTTCTCTAACAAAAATAAAAACACAAAATACAAACAAAACTTAAGAAAAAGATGTAAAATTGCACTACACCATTTTAAGGGATTTACAACCCAGATTTGCAACGGCAGTAGTGTCGTTGCAAAATTTCTGTTGTTAATCCCCGTTGCTAATATTTCGCAACGGCGAATATCTGTTGCGAATTTTGCAACCGCACATGTAAGGTTGCGAATAGCAACTGCACTAGGTTCAAGCATGTGAAGCACGTGTGTGGTCGGGAACACTAGAACTGATGAATACGCCCCAGTCAAACTTTGGTCAAGCCTTCTGGGGTTTTTTTTCCACCCTTAATCCAAATCTAACTATATCCTTCCCCTTAATCAATTTCATCTTCATTTTTTCTCAGCCACAACTACAGACTCAGTCTTTCCTCTCCTCTCCATCTCGACCTGCTCAGCTAAGCTCTTTATTCTCTTCTCAATCTCTGAACTCTATCATCGTGTAGAAGTCTATCATCAGGTATAATCTTTGACGTATTTTTTAGGGTTTACAGATTTTGATATCTAGGGTTTCAGTTGTGATTTTTAGGATTCAGAGACTTTTATTTCTAGGAATTAGAGATTTTGATTTAAGTTTATCGAATCCTAGGGTTTCATTTAAGTTTATCGATTTTAGGGTTTAATCTTTGATTTCAGTTTTTCGATTTCATTTGTGAATCTGATTTTTTCGAATTCATTTTTTCAATTTCTTATTTCTCTTTCGGTTTTAGGGTTGGTTTGTCAAGGTTGAAGAACTGAAGTACTTAAGAGATCTGAAGAACATTGAAGGTATAAGTTTGATATGTTCTTTTATGTTAAGCTTTTTTTAGGGATTTTGATGTATTTTCAGTTTAGGGTTTAATTTATATTTTTGGGTTGTAAATTATAAACTGTTTTTATGGTTTGTTGTTGTAATGTCATTTCAGTTCATCAGAGTTTGAAGAATAACTGGTCATAGTTGGTTTAGAAAGAACTAAGAAGGTATATCCAACTATGATTTTTTTTTTATTATTTTGGTTACTTTTGTATTGTTTATCCCAAGTTTGATGATAATAGCATGTTTGTAAAGTCATCTGATGAGACCAAGAAATGTATGCATAAGTGGATATGTAAAAAAAATAGAATTGGTTAGCAGTTTATTGTGACTCAGTTGAAGTTACAGGTTAGAATTGAAGTGGATATATCAAATTCATAATATACACTTGAATTCTAACATATAGCTTTAATTTTTGAGGGAAAAGAAAGTATATATTTCTATGGTTTGGATAGCCAACTAGCTCTATTGTTTGGTTGTATTCATTTTTCGTTAGAAATGTACACTCGGGTTATAATTGAAGTAGATATATCAATTTCATGGAATGGATTTAGTATAGTTTTAAATGTTATTGTTTTTTGTAATCTAATGTTGTGTACATATAAAATTCATAAGTAAATGTTATAATTGAAGTAGATATCATATCAAAAAATGCTGCTGATTTTGTATTAATGTAGTGTACATATACTGTCTGAATTTTAACATAGATACTGTCTTTAGGGTATGTCATCTATGGTTGATAAGGGCTAGATGAAATTTCCTTGTTAGTCTCTTGAGTACATAGAAGGTGTTAGGTCATTTATAGAGTTTGTAAATAGATGGTGGCGTAAATACCTTATTATCATGCCCTTGTAGTAGATGTAAGAATGGTAAAGGATTGGTGCCACTTAGTGAAATTTCACTGCATTTGCTTAAGTATGGTATTCTCTCTACATATACGACATGGCGGTTTCATGGGGAAAACTTAGAAGTAGAAGCACGATCACATGTGGATAACACTAGTAATGGCGATGTAGCTGAGAAAGTAGAAAATGTTAATGTAAGAGATGTAGCTGTTGATCCTGCTATAGGTGAGGGTGAAAATTTAGGAGATGTTGTTGAGGATAACGGTGCTGCTATAGTAGAAGAAAATATTAGAATAGATAGTGGGGTTCATAATGATGCTGGAACTAGGAAAAGGAAGAAAAATGAATCTATCTATGAGCGTGCAAAAGAACCGTTGTATCCGTCGTGTCCTAAAGGAGTGACAGCAGCGTATGCTTCTATCAACTTGAATCACATAAAAACACAATATGGGTTTTCTGGTAATGGTATGACTGCACTCTTAGAGTTGATGAAGGAGTTGCTTCCCGAAGAAAATACACTGCCATCTAAGTACCTGGAAATGAAAAAGATGATCCAAGAACTAGGAATGGATTATATAACATATGATGCATTGTAAATGACTGTGTTTTG
This sequence comes from Papaver atlanticum, assembly GCA_023531105.1. NCBI lineage: Eukaryota > Viridiplantae > Streptophyta > Magnoliopsida > Ranunculales > Papaveraceae > Papaver > Papaver atlanticum. Next base: position 1,428,014 of record JAJJMB010018262.1, on the reverse strand, counting down.
TATTGGAAGGATCATGCATCGCTGGTGAAGTGTCCTGTTTGTCAAGAATCTAGGTATAAGAAGGTTTTTAATGATGAGAGGACTAGGAATGGATTACTACCGTTTCTCAGAAGACGGTACGACATTTTTTGTTGATTACAAGGCTAAAAAGGTTTTACAACGAACCATGGATCACGGAGGAAATGACTTGGCATTCTAAAGCAAAGTCAAATATAAACGTTATGCGTCATCCCGTCGATTCTTCAGTTTGGCGATGTGTAGATAGTTTTTCGATGGAGTTTGCCAAGGAACCAAGGAATGTTAAACTAGGGATATCAACTGACGGTTTCAATCCAAATGGGTGTTTCGGTCTTGCACACAGTTGTTGGCCGGTGATTATGTGTATTTATAATTTGCCTCCTTCTTTATGTATGAAGCGGGAATTCTCATTGTTGTCGTTGCCGATATCAGGCCCAAAAGCACCCGGTAAAAACTTTGATGTTTATTTAGAAATACTGGTAGATGAGTTGAAGCAGTTATGGGATGGTGTACTAGCATTTGACGCTTTCAGCAAAACTGAATTTTTGATGAGAGCACGGTTGTTGTGGGCTATAAACGATTTTCCAGCGTTAGGGACTTTAGCGGGATGCGTAACTCATGGATATTGTGCTTGTCCTACTTATGGAGAAGGCACTATTGCTGATTACCTACCATTTACTAAGGAGATCTGCTACAGGGGACACCGAAGATGGATACCATCGAAACATAAATATCGCGATGATAGGACAAATTTTGATAGACGGGTGGAGCATGGTACAGATCCATGACCACTAACAGGGATGCAGAAACAGAAGATTGTAGGTAAAATCATTTCCAAGAAGGGCAAGAGAAAACAACCATCACAAGCAAGTCTGAAACGTAAAAGGAAAGCTGATACCATCAAGGTTAGTCCTGTGTGCTGCATCAAACAACAACAGTTGTTCACAACGTCACGCAGCTTCTCCTGTTCAGAATGATTCACCTGCTCAAACACCTTCACCAGCTTGATCATCAGTAGCAGGTGCTGAAATGCCTCCATGTTCATTGTTGAACCTTGATGATGAAGTCATTGCTATTGGTAGACTGTGTACTGGTGCCATGGGACGTATGTGTCACGGCTATATTGTACCATATAATCTTGGAAAGGTGATGGTGGATAAAAAAAATTCTCCCAAATGAACCAGTCCTGAAAGTTAACAAGTTTGTTACGACCTTTCAAGATGTTGGAATTGGAGGGTACGTGCTTCATCCAAAGAAGTGCATCAGAAATGACTAGTCTGGTCGGCGGTCGACTTATTTTTTTTGGAGATATCTCAGTCATCGAATAATGCTCGATAATCACTTTATTAACAAACATATATGGCTTTATCTTTTTTTTGCTTATATATGTTCACACTTTTGTACATGTGCTTAGCATGCTAACATGTAGATTCTTATGCAGTTGTGCATAAGGAAGACTCTCAGGAAGTTGTGTTTTATCTTTTTCTTTTTCTTTTCTTTTTTTGAAACACTTTTGTACATGTGCTTAGCATGCTAGCATGTAGATTCTTATGCAGTTGTGCATAAGGAAGACTCTCAGGCAGTTGTGCTTAAAAAACTTTGAATCGTAATATATCTATGTGAACCGGCAGTATTAATATAACCAGTTTTTCTTTATGGATGTGTGTGGTTTAGGTTTTGTTGTATTTTGTTACGTAGGTGACTGCAGTGCAGGTCAATTGAAGCAGTAGTAGCCACCCGGGGGAATATCAATCCCTGGTAAGTACACTTCCTTTGCTTATGCTTATCATATTGAGATCAATCTTATGGATATTAATCTTTATTATATAATCACTTTTGAGGTATGTTCGTGATGTTGCTATGGATTATGTTGTTGGTGACCTTACTCCGGTAAGTCATTGTTGTGATCTTCGTTACAATATCATTTGCATTTTATTCATTAAGCCATTGGGTCTGGTGGGTCTTCGTAATAGCTGTCTTAACTTATATGGTCTTCGTAACAGTTCACACTTTTGTCAGACCTGGAACCATCTCTCAAAGCTCTTAAAGATAAGCTCTTGACTAAGAATATGGTATGCAGTCTTCTCTAGTTCTGTTGTTTTATTCTCAACAAACATTTATGGATCAAAATTTGTACCCAAGTGTACAAACTGGCGCAGTTTATATGACTTCGTTTTCTAGTTTCTAAAGTGTATACCTCAATTTACAGGAAGGTATTGTAGTTGGAAGGACTTTCATTAGGAAATTATCAAATTGATGGAAATAAAGAAATGATAGCCAAGAAACCATCAGGTTCTGGAGGGTTAACAAGTACGACTTCATGGTAAGTTTAGTTGCATTCTTTGGTATTCTTCCTCGCAGTTGCTGTAAGCTTCTTTTCCATTGTCTTATTATATACTTATCCAATATATTATTACACTAAATTGGCTCTGTGTTTGTGTGTATGAATTAGGATTTTATTGTACAAGGAGGAGACTGGGACTGGCAGAGGTGGATAATCTATATATGGGTATTCATCTTCTTCCTTCTTGTTTCAATTTCTTGGGTTTCTGATGTTTTTGTGATTTGGGTATGGTTAGTTTACTCAAACTTAGTTAGTTTTTAGATGTTTGTTGCGTTTGATGGAATTAGGTTGTCCAAATTTTTTGTAGCATTGTAGTTTTACTATGTAATGAAGATAAACCAAGAAAGTGAGGGTTTTTTGAGGTAAACTAGTAGCCGTTTCCATGGTGGGTGGAAATGTAAGTTTTGACCTAATTCTAAGTGTCAAGGCAGTGGAAGAAATTATAGTGAAATTGGAACGAGGCACCTTTTTTTTTTGTGACTGATAAGAATTACTTTTGGTCACCACAAAAGGACCTCCTACGTTGGCTGCTAAGATTGTAAGAAAGTTGTGCTCCTTGGAAAATACGAAAACTTCAAATTTGAGTGTAATTTGATACTATCAATCTCTTGCATGAGCTACGTGTTAATGCGAAGTATGTGGGTTCTTTTGATTTTCTTATATAGCATATTATTTCTTTATTAGTCTTTGACTCAATCTTTATAAGCATACTGGATATTTGATTGGAAAAATTTGTGATGCTTTGTTCGCTGGTTAATTGAATGATGCTCTGTTGTGAGATCAGAAAGGTTGGAGAACAAAGCAGCAGCCATTAGGTCCCTTAGCAGCTGCAAGATTTGTAAGTTTATTTAGTATCTCCTTATAGTGATTTAAGTTAGAAGAACTTAGGAATTTCGTAACTTTCTATGAATTGAACTTAGGAACTAAGTAAGTTTATATGTGTACACTAGTTTGTTGTGACACTTGGTATACATTTTTATCAAATACTCATACTTTTTGCTAACTTCGATTGAAGAATCCTTTTTTCATAATATAATACAGTTGTGTATGTCCATTGAATGAATGATATAGTTTGTATATCTGTGGAAATGATGAATATGGGGAACTGGGTAACTACAGGGGGTAAATGGATTTTGACCAGGTCAATGAAGACTTGACATTTTTTTTCATGTTGCAAAAAATTAGCAACGTTGCTGATCTGTTGCTAAATTAGAACCAGAACCAATAACATATAGTTCCAGGTAGGGGTATTCCGGTAATTAGCAACAGCTTAGCAATGGCAGACTTCGGTTACGAATGAACAATTTAGCAATGGCAGCAGACGTTGCGAATCTCCGTTGCTAACCGAGAGTCGCAACGGATCTTATGTCGTTGCGAAAAATTGCAACACGGTGTTTTGCAACAGAGATCTGTCATTGCGACCCCAGTCAGCAACATCCAGGGTCCGTTGCTAATCCTTAAAAATGGTTTAGTGTTGGTGTACTAAAGGCAGACGTTATAGGGGGATGGTTGTAAAATATACTTGATAATGCAGTGTGACATGTATACGCTAAAACCGTACTTCTTCCTTTCTCAACTGTCAGTACATATTGGTGACACTCATATTTTCAGTGGATTTTAAGCATCATAATTGAATAGAAGAGGGTACCCAAATCTACCTCAATCTAAAACTTTTCCATCTATAAGTCCTTTTCCGAAAGTGATTGTCTATGAACTGAGTCGAGACAATACAACTAATCGGTTCACACTTCGTGTGATCGTCTATGGATACGAGATCGAGACAATACAACAACGAAGTATGTTTACTTGATAATAGGTTCAGACTTAACCAAACTCTAGGGATTGTCTATCAAGTAAAATAGGAATTAACGTTTGTGTATTTTACTTCTAATTATAATAAAACAATTATAATTACGGAAATAGAAAAGTAAAAGACACAGCAAGATTTTTTTAACGAGGAAACCGAAACCGGGACCTAGTCCAGAATTGAATACTCTCATAATTAAGCTGCTATACAAAATCAAACCAACTTCGTATAGTTGAGACCAAGCAACTAAACCTATAGTTCACCTAGTTTCCTCAGTATCCCTGCGCCTCCAACTTGCAGTAAGTCACACACTTGGAACAATTCCTTTGGTTCGTATTCCAAACAGTAAAGAAACAACAAATCTGTTCGGTAACAACTCTTTTCAAACAAAGCGATATGAGTTTGACAAAGGATCTTCCGTTTAACCAATAAACTCCTTTGTCGGGTCCTTAGATCAATCTCTTAACAACTATCGAAGTAATTATTAGATTATGCAATCAATACTATTAATCACGAAGAAGTGTATTGATGCCGATCTACTCAACTAATCAATCTAATCTATCACAAGGATAAACCGATTATAGTTGGATCCCTTTCCATCCGAAACAAGTATTGTGCACACCAAAGATTATGAACCAAAAAAGTCTTTTTGTCTTCAAATCTTCTTTAATCTTCAATCAGCACCTGCACACAATCAACTTGAATCTCTTGTGATCAATCACACACAGAATGGAGACTGTTAACGTTGGATTATCACAAGACGTCTTTAGATCTACAAACAGTCTAAAGATCCCCGTCGAAACTTCGATCTAGTTTGAGTGAATCTTATGTAAGAAGAGAAGATTCTCAAGCATAAACAAACTAGGTGCAATCAAAGTTCAACCACCGTTAGTCAATTAAATCAATCGAAAACTAAAATAAACCGCAATTATCTAGTTTCCCACCAACGGTACTAATAGAGCTTCTCAATCCCAAAGAAGTCTTTAAACTGAGCGGCCGTAAGAGATTTCGCCTAATTAGGTTACTTTCCTCTTCGAATAGGCGGCTCCACCAGTAACAACACAACTGAGGTAGTTTTGATGGCTCTGAGGATTAGTTTGCTATAAATGCAAACTTAAGTATTTATAGACAATGAAGTTTGGACACCAAGGAATTTCCAAAACCGAATATTCTCAAAGATATGCAATAAACACAAAACCGGTTTTCATAACTCCTGGAAATGCACTGTCCAAATATTGACCGAAATCCCAATAGAAAAATCTATAATCAGTAAATGCACATTACTAATTATTATTTTCTAAAGATATGCATTTAATTGCTATAGATTAAATAGCATATAAAAACTAAGAAACCTTAAATAAAAGATTCTCAATTTATTTCGATCCTGGGATTCTTCTTTAGCTATTAAGGAATATCTTTGAACAATTAATGATAAGAGTTACTGCACATGTTCAAAGTATGTTGACATCTTTACTTTGCAAGTCCTTTTTCATACTTACAATCTTGGAAACGATTTGCCACATTTACAAACAAGTTTAGAATTGGTTCGTCTGAATTCCAAGAACTATGTGATTGATTATCCTATCAAATCACCAATCATGAGTATTGTGCATAGTCACACTAGTTACCAAAATTCGGTTGACTAGGTACTAGGATCGGTTCCCCACAACTTATAGTAACTACCTGTATTCGGTTGCACATGTCCATAGGATCGGTTCCCCCAAAACTACAAACTTGTTGCACATGTTCATAGGATCAATTCCCCCATCTACAAAAACGTGTTGCACCTCTTACAAGGAGCGATTCCCCTATTGTAAATTTGTTGCACCTCTTACTAGGATCGGTTCCCCAATGGCTAAATAAAAGTTCCTATTTAAGAGGCATCGATCATACCATCTTGAGTGATTACTTAAGATCGGTTTCAATAATAAAAGTTATACCAATACATAAGTCAGGCCTTGTGAATAGTTTTACCAAGATACATAAACAAGTTTATGAGCGGTTATACTAAACACACATATTGGTAATTCAAAATAGATTTGCAATGAATAACAATACCAATAAGCCTAGCAATTTCCCTTTCGATTCACAAAACGAGTTTATGAACTTACTTCCTTTAAACGAATGTAAAACATTGTTTCCTAGGATGAAATATTCACTCATACCCATACATAATCACAATAGCATTCATACGATTATGTCGATATCTTATATACAAAGTGTAATGGTTAAGCAATAAACCTCGTATTGTATTCCTTAATACTATGTCTAACTAAAGTATCATGCACAGCTTCGTAGTTATGTTTTCAATATGCACGACTTGAAAGATACGTTAGGGAATGAAACAGTTCAAATCAAATATTACTAACCTCAAGGGGAATGATGATGTTGTCGTTGTAGCTCTATACTTCTTCACATTCTTCAAGTCTTCATGTAATACTTGTAAGTCTCATATCCTAATACTTTCAAGCTAACCTATACGAAGTTGACTCTAGTATATAATCAAGCGACTCTTTAAATGAGTTTTGATTCACTAAAATATGACAACCAAACTTGACATACCAACGCTTGGTGGGTTCAACCGAGCTATGCTATAACAATCTCCCCCTTTGTCAATTTTAGTGACAAAACTCTTACATCATATGGATAAACAAATTACAAAAAATCATTATACACATACGCTTGATTCTAAGTTCAACAACACAAAACCTGCATTAAATTCAATCCTTAAATGCCGCTGCTGACATTATAATAACAAAGCTAATACTCCCCCTAAAGGTAAGATAGGTAGATTTTCAATCCACACGTGTTTGTTATTTTCATGTAGTTCCTCATAACTACGTATCATATGATATGTGACTCCCCCTTAGTCTATGCTTTCACTATTTTTGTTAGAATAAACGTTTTAGCACAAATGTCCTTTCCCTTAGTGATACCAACTCACAACAAGTCAATATCACTTGTTTACTCCATATATTTCTCCCCCTTTTTGTCACAAAATGTCAAAGAAACGAAAAAATAAAGGACAAACCGAAAGGATCTTACAAATCTCACAAAGAGAATTCGCAAACCTATAAGTGTTGAGCACGAGGGTTTTACACACCATTTTAGATAACCAATATCAAAACCGAAACTACAAGTAATTTGGTTTTAACATCTAGGAAACAATTGCCCGAAGCAATTTTCCTAATAGTTTAGCAACTCAAAAAATCGACTAATCACCTTAGTTCTTTTGCTAAACCGATTGCACAAGTACAATTGCTTGTTCGATAAGACCAAAATAAAGATAAAAATTAACTTTATTTTTCTCATCAGGCTCTAATTATTCTCAATAATAACTTAGACCTTTCACTTTTAAACAAGACAAATACTAGGTTAGTTAACTAGTAATTCTTGTTAAGGCATTCGGTTAGACTTGAATAACCGAAACCTCCACATTTGATAAGTCTAGCTAAGATTTGAAAAACTTAGTTTCTCTTATCCGGAAATCACTTGGACTAAACAAATGATCCCGAAACACTTTTGTTAAGCCATAAACAATCCATACAAACCAAATAAATCAACTTGCATAATCATTTATCTTAACCGGAAGCAATTGAAACAAACATAGACATTATAGCACCGCAATTGCACCGAAATTTTGTAAGCCTAAACAATTGATACCAAACAATAACGAAGATAACAATAGTTTTTCGTAACCGGAAACAATTGAATCACAATGAAACATCCATACACAAATAATGGAATAAACATCAATTGTACCGAAATTTTGTTAAGCAAAAGCAATAAATATTATGCAATAAAATCAGGCTTTTCTTAAACAGGAAAACAATTAACTAACAAGATTGTTACCTCAAATTCCGCATCCTCTTCTCCCCTTAAGATATGTCATTAAGCGCAAGTTCACTTGGAACTCTCCCCCATTGAAGTTGTCATCCTCCCGCCAAAACAAAAGAACAACAACAAAGAGCAACCTTTACCAGAGAAGGGTTGAAAACCGGTTTTAACTATTGCAATGCAAAAGTTGAAACCTCGAAACACATATGCTTTTATGCTAAACCAAAAGATTCAACATATTGTGACTTTTTCACATATTGTTTCTACAAGAACCCCTCATGATCCTTTGATAAATCCTACCAACATGGGCTAGAACTTAATCCCGCTAAATCAAAAAGTCACCCAAACCATAAGGGTTCACACAATATGAGATCGAATATCAAGGTTAGAAAACCGAAATCAAACATCCCATAAACATACATAGCAATAAAATAAAACATTCAAGCACAGGCTATGTAACTGAAAACAATCACAAGAAAAATTATAAAATAATAATTTTATTCATAATAAGATAGTTTTATTCAAAATAGACTTTACAATTATTGAAAGAAAACAAAAACTGAAGTCTATTTTTCTGGGTATTTACTCCTTCATCTCAGCACCGGTGAAGGATAGGTTATTACTTTCACACTTCCACTTATGAAATTCTTCCAGTAGATAACCTTGTTGCTTGACCAGAATTTCTTGCAGTTGAGATATTTTCGAGAAGGATTCTTCAAGAACATGTAATTCGGTCTTGGATTGAACACAAAAGTGTGTCAAAGCTTCAATACACTGATCTTTCTTCAGCATATTCTCTCTTTCCTTCTTGCTAAGCCAATCTTTCTTTTTGATCTTACTCCTTGATTTCTCGTCCAGAGATGATGCAGATTTATTCTTCAAGAGATCTTTTTGATCTAGCATCTTATCAAGAGAAGACATTGGATCCAGACCAATAGTTCGGACAAGGAATGACCAAAGAATAGAAGGATCTTTATATTAAAAAAAAATCGAAAATATAATATTCCCATAAATGTGAATATCTTAAATATTTTCAATTACTAGATTTTATTCCCGTAATCTACACGAAAGTGCCTTGAACTTTTTTCTTTCTTACACAAAAATTGGCACACAGTAAGGAATATGTTCTAATACCGTTTAAGTGGTATTAGTGTGAGATTTTCTCTCACTACGGAATCTAGAACAGCAAGAGTGTCCTTGATCTAGTATCATATGGAATAATCTCTTTTCGTTACCACTGGTTAACGAAGCATCTTGAGATTGACTGAGGTTGCATATGCAACTTTTAGCAATTCTGTTCTTGAGACAGTTTTTGCATTTTGTCTTATTTTTTCCTTTACCATTAGATGACTTACAAACATTGGAAGACATGTCCATTTTTAAAATGGGTAAATCACTAATGGAGGAGGAAGAAATAAGATTAACAACTAATGTAATATTAGTTGTTTCCTCTTCTTCATAATCATATAAATCAGAGGTCTCATCAAGAGTTACATCCAGTGCCTTGCCTCCTGTGTATTTCTTAAGATTGGGACAGTCTTTAGCAATATGACCAAACCCTTTACACTTGAAGCATTGTGGCTGATATTCATCGTCTTCTTCCTGATCTTTCTTGACTGGAACACGATCATGTGGACGAGACGATCGATGGGTATCTTTAATGAATCTCTTACTCCTTTTATTTAAGATATCTCGAAACTGTCTAGTGATCAGTGATAATGACTGTTTAATTTCATCATCAGACAATTCTGCAATCTGTTCATTTGAATCACCCAAATGTCTATTTTTCTCCATTGGAGCTTTCGGAATCTTTGCATCTTTAAAAGCAATTCCCTTAGTTTGAATAGACTGTGATTCATGATCAAATATCTTTAACTTTCCAACGAGTGTGCTTCGTGAGAGAGTTGAAAGATCATTTGCTTCTATGATTGCATGCTTCTTAGAATCGTATCTTGATGGCAACGATCTGAGAATTTTGCATACTATGTCCTTTTCAGAAATAGTCTTTCCAAGAGAGAAAGAAGCATTAATTATCTCAGAGAGTTTGAGGTAAAACTCTTCAAAAGTGTCGTTGTCATCCATTCGAAGGTTTTCCCAGTCGAATAATAGAGTTTGAAGTCTAGCTTCTTTCTCTGAAGTGTTTCCTTCGAATACGATCTGAAGATTATCCCAAGCTTTTTTCGAAGTTAGGCATGTTGATACATGATGTTGTAGATCACGACTTACAGCATGTACAATCGCATTCAAACCATCTGAATTCTGCTTATCAAAAGCCTTTTCTTCAGTTGAGTAATCTACTAAGCGTTTAAACTCAGTTTTTGCTACTTTCGGGCGATGATAACCATCGACGACTAATAGCCATGTATTAAAGTCTCGTGATTGAAGAAAAGATCTCATAGTAGATTTCCACCATAGATAGTTTGATCCGTCAAATCTTGGCGGTACGTTAATCGAAGTCGATTCATGAGAACTCGAATTCATTACTTATAGGTTGGATCGCACCAAACACAGATTGTTAGATCTTTTCGTTTTTGCCTGCTCTGTTACCAATTGAAAAGACGAGGGTACCCAAATATACCTCAATCTAAAACTTTTCCACCTATAAGTCCTTTTCCGAAAGTGATTGTCTATGAATTGAGTTGAGACAATATAACTAATCGGTTCACACTTCGTGTGATCGTCTATGGATACGAGATCGAGACAATACAACAACGAAGTATGTTTACTTGATAATAGGTTCAGACTTAACCAAACTCTAGGGATTGTCTATCAAGTAAAATAGGAATTAACGTTTGTGTATTTTACTTTTAATTGTAATAAAACAATTATAATTGCGGAAATAGAAAAGTAAAAGACACAGCAAGATTTTTTTAACGAGGAAACCGCAACCGGGACCTAGTCCAAAATTGAATACTCTCAGAATTAAGCCGCTATACAAAATCAAACCAACTTCGTATAGTTGAGACCAAGCAACTAAACCTATAGTTCACCTAGTTTCCTCAGTATCCATGCTCCTCCAACTTGCAGTAAGTCACGTACTTGGAACAATTCCTTTGGTTCGTATTCCAAACAGTAAAGGAACAACAAATCTGTTCGGTAACAACTCTTTTCAAACAAAAACAGAAATCTCCCAAAAAAAAAAAAAACATACATTAGTTAAAACTGATATTGAACAATATAGCGAAGATTACATTAGTTAAATCTGACATTAAAAAGTATAGCCTAGATGCACTATCATATCATAGGCAAAAAATGAATGAAAACAACGGAAACGAACCTGAAAAGAATATGATAATCTCATCAATTGCAATCAAAGAATAAATCTGCATAACAAAACAAATATGTTATATTCAGTGAATCATATTATCTAATCCACATATATAAACTCAAATTCGTGAGCAGTATAGTGGACCTGCACTCAATTTCTAAGAAGTATAGGGGATCTGTACTCGATCTCTAACTAGGGTATCAATTGCAAATCTGTACTCTCGTCAATTGAATTAAAATTGATATCAATTGCAGTCGAAGAAATAAAAACTTGCAAAACAAAATAATAAATCAAATACAAAAACTAAACATTAGTAAGAAAATCAATGTTGCAAAAGTGATTATGATGAAATCGGCGTATATGAATCAGTACTATCATCTCAAAACCAAATCTAAAACCAACAAAATGAAACTAGTATAATCAAATATAGTTACGAAATGAACATATAAAGTGATTATTTTCTAGATCTGGAAAATTTTCATGAAAATGAAGTAATTATCAAGCATGGAGATCAAAAACACAAAGATCTACTTCAATTCCTCTTTCAAAAACCATAATAATTCTAAATCTGAAAATTTTAGCTTACCGATGGATTTAGCAGCATTTGTTACTTGATTTTGCTTAATCAAGAGATTAATAGCAGAGATTTGAGAATACAAATTGGAAATGAAGAAAAAGAGGGAACAAAAAAATTCGCCGTAAATCGCCAGAGCATAGAGCTCTCGTTTCAAAATGTAGAAACGAAAAAAAAATGGGAAGAAAACTAACCTAATATTCTTATTATAAGGGGTAATCTTGGAATATTATAAATTCGCAGTAAGAAACTCGCACGTGTATAGACCCCTGCAGAAGAAAAAAATTGGCCCAAAAAACTTATTTTGGACCACCGGTTAAACTGGGCTTAACGGACGAACCTGCCATTAAGCCGTCCCACTAAATTAGTAACAAATGATAATTCCTACTTCTTTGAAATGAATTGTTACGGATCTTTTAGAAAATTTGGGACATCCATATTCCAGTGACACCAATAAGACTGGCACGTTAGGCCAATTTTCACACCTTTCCTAAAGTTAAAGTGAAAACTACAGACAAACCCATTTTTCAGATTATTTTCCACTGTGAATCCCACGCCCAAAAAAACTCAGGCGCGCACCCATTTTCTGTAAGAAAATTTCTCACAAACCCAAAATTTATAAAATTATGTTCCGGTCTTTTTCTTCTTCTTCTACTCCCGACAAACTATCCTTCTTCTTCTTCCGGAATTCCTTTTCTTCTCCCTCCGAACTCTGAAGTAATCCCGATAATTTGTTGTTGTGTACAAGGGTTAGAAGATGATTTGAAGTTTGAGAATTGTTTCCTTTGAATTTAGTTGTGGATGTTATTATGAAGAGAAAGTTAGGTCATAGATTTGAGCTGGATTGACGGTGATGAGATTTAACAGGAGAAGGAAGAATCTATTTGAGTTGTGAACTTGATATTTATTAAAATCGAATTCTGGGGTTTATAAAACTGAAATTAGGTTGAGTTGAATTCAAAAAGAGGAGATGGATTTGGTGGATGATTTAGGTGAAATTATGATGGGTTCTGGTTATGAAGATCAAGAAGAATCATAAATTGTTTCCTTTGAATTTAGTTGTGGATGTTGTTATGAAGAGAAAGTTAGGTCATGGATTTGAGGTGGATTGACGGTAATGAGATTTAATAGGAGAAGGAAGAATCTATCTGAGTTGTGAACTCGATATTTATAAAATTCGAATTTTGGGGTTTCTGAAACTGAAATTAGGTTGAGTTGAATTCAAGAAGAGGAGATGGATTTGGTGGCTGATTTAGGTGAAATTATGATGGGTTCTGGTTATGAAGATCGAGAAGAATCAGGGGCTGAAGACAAGGACTCAGTTATGTCTGGTATGTCTGTGGTGATGAATTGAGAAATCAAGTCTATCATCATTACTCTCTCTGCTTGTAAATGAGATGGCGGCTCAAAATTATGTTCAGAGATTTGAAGAGAGGGAACGAAGAAATTGGTTGGAGTTGGTACCATCGATTCACAGGGAATGGGTTGTGTGTTATTCTTGAACGGGATTTGAATCTGTGAATGACTGTGGTATGAATTGAAGTTGCAGATGAAGATTGAGGAAGAAGTAGCAGATGAAGATTGAAGTCGTGAAAATGGATGCATAACCTGTTATGCGTCTACAAAATTTGTTGCATAACTTGTTATGCAGTCCAGAAAACGGTTGCATAACACGTTATGCAGCAACTTTTTTGTTACTATTGAAACCAACAAAAACAAAGACTGCATAACTTGTCATGTACCTACAATAATATCTGCATAACATGTTATGCAGTTGTGAAAATGGATGCATAACCTGTTATGCATCCGAAAATATGGCTGCATAATGCATTATGCGTCAACTTTATCTGCACGCACTAAAATCAACCAAAACAATGGCTACATAACCTATTATAGATGCATAATCTGTTATGCAATCGAGAAAATGTTTGCATAATTCGTTATGCGTCTGCTTTTTCTGTTGGATTCAGGCATATACAGTGTTTTAGTGGCTGCATAACCAAAATAATTGATGCATGAACAAAAATATGGTTGCATAACGTGTTATGCATCTTTTGTGGTGTATGCATATTGTGTTATGCATCTTTTTTGGAGGCTCATAACGAATATGTAGTTAGTTTTCGAAATTTTCCCCTAAAATGATGATCACCTCCGGTTTTTTCGTGAAAAACAAAAATTTGATATTGTTATTTGTACTCGTTGTGTAGCTCTCTTTAAAAGATTTCCAACGATATAAAATTTGTAAAATTCCAAGGCGCGGTTTTTCAGATATGTTATATCCAAGTTGCGTTGCCAATTATACCTCTAAAAAATTAGGATGCATAACCTGTTATGCAGTCATTGTTAAAAATTTCATATAATTATGGGTGTCACGGAACCTAAAAATAATCTTGGGTCTGACTACGAGAATATTTTTCTTTTTGGGCCTGTGCCTAATTTTCCCTTCGCTAAATCCTTTTTTTTTTTTTTAATCTGTAAATTTTGCACTAATAATTCTTTTATTATTTACTTTCTGAAAGATAAAAAAGAATGATTCATTGATCAAAATATAAGTTACGTAGGATTGAACCACCCAAAGAAAGGAGAAAAAAAATACTAGGACTGACCAACTCAAGGAAAAAAAGGCAAAATCACCTAAGGAGGATTTTTTTAGTAACATAATTCGGATTCATAAAGTCCAAAATGCACCATCTAGAGTAGAAATGTGTTGATTTTCACTGTATACAACCTATCCTAATCTTCGAGTAACCAAGGCACTTAACTTTTTGGTAGGCGTTAATTAAAATTGACGTAAACCTTACTTATGCACTAGCCAGATGGTTAGTTAATTTATATCTCTCACTGGTTAGTACATGAAATAGAAAAGGGAAAAATATCATTTGGTCCTTTTTTAGGTGGTCCCATGTCGGTTTAGTCCTTTCAGAAATCACTTTTTCCATTTGGTCCATAATTATTTAAAAATATTAAATGGACCAAAGTACTCTTCCGTGTTAATTTCTACTTATTTTTTGTAGCAATTCATTCGTCAAAATGAACTCCTGTTAATTTCTACTAAATTTTTCAGAAATCACCTTTTATCAGGAGTTCATTCGTCAAAATGAACTCCTGATAAAAAACTATATAAACCAGAGTTCATTCCTGATAAAACCTATATAAACCAGAGTTCATTCCAGAAATGAATTCTTGATAAAAACCTATATAAACCAGAGTTCATTCCAGAAATGAACTCCTGATAAAACCTATATAAACCAGGGTTCATTCCAGAAATGAACTCCTGATAAAACCTATATAAACCAGAGTTCATTCCAGAAATGAACTCCTGATAAAAACCTATATAAACCAGAGTTCATTCCAGAAATGAACTCCTGATAAAAACCTATATAAACCATAGTTCATTCCAGAAATGAACCCCTGATAAAACCTATATAAACCATAGTTCATTCCAGAAATGAACTCCTGATAAAAACCTATATAGACCAGAGTTCATTCCAGAAATGAACTCCTGATAAAAACCTATATAGAGCAGAGTTCATTCCATAAATGAACTCCTGATAAAAACCTATATAAACCAGAGTTCATTCCAGAAATGAACTCCTGATAAAAAATCCATAAAAATCAGAGTTCATTCTTTAAATGAACCCATACAAAAAAATCCATAAACACCTAACTTCATCTTCGTCTTCATCATTCTTCAACACCAGCAGAATAACATAAAATTCAAGATCTTCAACACGAGCAACAAACATCAAAAAATCAAAAGATCGACATCAAAATCAAGATCTTCAACATAAAAAATCAAGATCTTCAACACGAGCAGCAAGACAAAGATCATCATCTTGATCTTCAACACGAGCAACAAACATCAATATCGGTTCATCCTTCACAGTGAACCTAATTTCAGATCTGATTTCATCTTCAAATCTTTATCTCAATCTTCATCGATATCGGTTCATCCTTCACAATGAACCTTAGTTCAGATCTGATTTCACAGCAAACATTAGTATCAGTTCATTCTTTCAACAGCAGCAGATATAATCTTTGACAAATGGATCTTCAACAGCAGCAGATGAGTTTGTCTTCATCATCAACAACCGCAACAGCAGCAGCAACATGAGTTCGTCGTAAATCGTCTTCATCATCAGCAACATGAGCAACAACAAACGTATTTAACAGTAGCAGCAACAACGTATTCATCGTCAACAACTAACTTCATCGTCTTCATCATTTGTTTGCTCGTGGAGACGCCATTGTTACGGTAGGAAGAAAAAAGGAGAAAAAAGGAAAGAGAAAGTAGATATGAAAATATGGAGGTGAGAGAAAGTAAATCTAAAAATAATATCTTCTCTCTTGATAATTGACTATATATATCATAGGGTGACGTCATGGATGGTGTAATGGTCCCAAAAGGGTATTTCTGCCACTACAAGATGACAATTACATCATCCATGACGTCATCTTAGGACCAAACCATAATTTGCAGGATCAAACTATAATATATATTTCCAAAAAGGAACAAACAGAAAGTTGACTGAGTCAACTGGACCAAACCCACTCTAATATATTATTTCTATGACCATACGGTATTTCCTACAAAAGAAAAATCATTAAAAAAAGTGTCTTTTTAATGACACAAAGGGTTATCTATCATATATAGTACAAATAGATTCAAATCTTTTGATTGCACTTCTAAATCTTGTGATTTCTCCAACGAAATCCGAAAGATAACCACATTTTGGATCTTCTTTTACTTGGTCTCCACCAAAGTAAAGAGGATATTTAAGTTTAACCCACTTCCTTTAATAGCAATCTCATTTTTGCATTATTTTATTATGAGAGGTTTAAAATAATCAAGCTTTTGATCAATTGATAAATGAAGATATTATAATTATTATATACTTAAGTACTCTGCCTAAGCATGTTATCGTACCATGTCGACCGAGTCATTTGTTACTCAGTGGCACGTACGTACCAGATAACGCGGTGTCGATATTGATTAAGATCTAATCTAGTATTAAGATAATAAAAGTAAGATGCCTCAAATAATTTTTCATTAAACATAATCATGGATTGAATATTATGAAAGACACTAGTGATAATTTAAACAATTTATGAAACATAATGTAACTTATCTTTCAAGGATAACATGGCTAATAGAAGAAAATACCAACTTGGGTCCAATTGCAAAATAATAATAAGTAGCTAAGAATTTATTAAATGGAAGCTAATGAGGATCACTAAGTCAAGCAGGTAACGAATCAAACATCTCGTATGAAAGTTCTTGGCTCAATGCTTGTACCAATGGTAGACTATGCGGTATATTACTAGTAATTTAACTACTATTAGCAGTTTGTCTCTGTTTTGTGCAATAATTAGCAGATTGATATTTTCTTGTTTGTTTTCTTTGGTAATAAATTAACCTTAGTTTTGCAATAATGTGCATATGGAAATTGACCTTCGTTTTTAGACCCTTTAAAATACTTACAAAAATTCTCGGAGCCAAAATATCAAAGCCTTTTAGAATACATGACTAATCCTATAAGAGGCTAAGATTGTGAAATCATGATATCATCATGCAATGACTTTACCACCGTAGTACAGTGACACCCGCAATAATAAGATTATTTTTTGAGAAACATGAAATTAAAGAGTTATGAACCAACAATGCCGGTCAGTCTTGCAGTGGTTTGAGGTTGAAAAAATCAAGAAAAGATTCCTCTCCATGATACTCCTATTAAAGTATTCTCAATTTGGTACGAAGATACATTAGAATGATTAGATTACTATACACCAGTAGTACTATGATTAATAAATACACCCTTAAACAAAACTAGATAATACAATGAAGCAAAGACAAAACAAAGTGGTGGAAGATATCTATCCGAAAATGAAAGGTTTTGAAATCATATTTAAATCTACATCTCTAATTGGTTTATATTATAATATGGGATATATAAGAGTAATATACTTTTATCTCCCTTCTTTGATTCATCAACACACATATTAATCAAATAATCAACATGCATGGCAGGTAAAGCCATTTGCTAGAAAGAAAGATTAAAAAATAATGATAGGAGAAGTTATTTCAATTGTATCATTTATCAATTCATACACACAACTACAAGAACTAAAATACACACAATTTTTTTTTTTTCTAATCTTTTTTTTGATACGACATAGTTGGTCTCGTTCTCAGCCCCAATGCTGATCAAACCGCTAAATACATGCATTTTATGATTAGTTTTAACAAGAACAAGTAGCTGTTGAATATTATTATTAAAGTTACACAATGAGGTAACTTAAATTTAATGCTTAATAAGTATATAATTGAGGTTCTGGACTTCAAGTTGTTGACTGATCAACATTGAGTTTGGAAAGTTTCATTTTCCTTTGACAGTTTCTTCTCCCATGGGAACTAATTCCAACTACCTAAGTTACCTACCTTCAGGTTAATTACTTATCAATAATTCTTGACCCATAACCACCAAGATGGTCAAGTGGCTGGACATTCACCTCACAATCACAAACTAGAGTCCCACGATAATTTTAAAAGAGTTATCAAGAAGAAATCTTAGGGATTTCTCATTTTTCCATGTGATTGTAGTAGGATTCGTATCAATCATCAAAGACAAGAATCCTTCTGGTTCAATTATTATACATTTTTTTCTTTGTGTCTGAAGCATCTTCTCCGTCTATATAACGTGGACCGAGGGAGTCAAAGACTTCGTTTCAACTAGTTAGTTTGGGTTTTGCTTAAGATTATGTCTAATTGGTAACTTGCTATCAATCATATCTTTGAAATCTGCTCTAGAACAGTTCTCTTGAGCTGTTTTTGCTTCACGTATGACCTAAAAATGAAAATGACACGCTTTGTGATATATATTTCCCAATCTACTTTTCACATTTGAACAATCAACTTTAATAGGTAAATTTGCATGTTTGTAAAGAAACTAGGACACTAGAGAGAAATACTAAAATAGAGACAAAGAAATAGAGTTGTTAATATATCTATATATAAAAATGGGTACATGATACATCCAATCCTCCTTTCCTAGATTAGTTTTTGTAAGTAAACGAACCAACCAACCTCATCCCATCACAATATATAAAGACCAAACACCATATCAAGTTCTCTGTGAAACAACTCTAGTCTCCCTCTCTCTCTTTCTGCCTTCTCTGACTCTTTTGTAGGCGTTGGTTGTTGTTGTATAATTTTGATTCTTCTTGTCTTAGTGAAGATGGCAAGAAAATGCTCACATTGTGGGAACATGGGTCACAATTCAAGGACTTGTAGCAATTACAAAGGAACAAATGGTGGTGGTATTGGTAGTGGACTCAAACTCTTTGGTTTTCAACTTGACGTACATACTTCTCCTCCTCCTCCTCCTTCCTCCTCTTCCTCTTCTACCTCTTCTACCACTTCTTCTTCATGCTTCTCTTCATTAATTCCCATGAAGAAAAGTTTTAGTATGGATTGTATATCTTCTTCACCGGCTTCGTCTTCGTCTCGTGTTTACGTCAATAATAATGATGATACAATTTCTCATGGAGGGTATCTTTCTGATGGTCTCATTGCAAGAAATCATCAAGAAAGAAAGAAAGGTATAAGAATGTTAGTTGAATTAATTGTGTTCCGAATATGGTTTTGTTCACTTGAATTTCAAGTTTTTTAGACATCTAAAAATGATTTTTGGTTTTGATGTTTTTAGGAGTAGCATGGACAGAAGAAGAACACAGGATATTCTTAACCGGTCTTGAAAAACTTGGCAAAGGTGATTGGAGAGGAATTTCAAGAAATTTTGTAACTACAAGAACTCCAACTCAAGTTGCTAGTCATGCTCAAAAATATTTCCTTAGACAAACTAGTCTTAACAAGAAAAAACGCCGGTCAAGCCTTTTCGACGTGGTACGTATATAATCCTCCGTCCAGCAGGCCGTATCTTCTTTTATTAAATAGTGATTGATTATACAATTACAATCATTTTCAAACTGAATCTGATGTTTTATGACTTTGTATGTTTCACAGATTGGGAGTTGCAGTAGTTCGGATGATTTTTCAAGTCTAACGCTCAATTCAAAAACAGTACCCCAAAAAAGTGAAGTTCATCAACCAATTAGTATTTTTCAGCAGCCTATGGTAGAGACGCATTCACCAGTAAAAACAGCAACAAGGAATGATCAAGATAGAAACTGTACTCGGTTTTCGCCGAGTTATACTCCGGTGCCGTTATGGGGGAATGTTTCTTTTCAGACTCAACCTATATTATCTTCGTTTGTAACAGTGCCTGAGTTTCGAACAACAACACCGAATCTAGAGCTTACGCTTGCTTCTCCAAGATCATTGGATCAAAGTCAATCCTCAACAACACCAACAACAAGATCTCTATTAACTGGACCAATTAGTGTTATCTGAAACCTACAGAAAAGAACTAGACAAGATTGAATCAAGGAATGAGTTGTTAAAATGTAATCAAGAAAAACAAAGTAGAACTATTTCTGTTTCTATATGAGGACATATAAGGAAGTTGGTTATGAACTACTATAATTAGATTAGAATTTTGATAATTCCATTTGTAAATTCCGGGGCTTAGCCGTTTAATGAGATGTGCAAATATTCAGTCTTTTTTTTTTTTTTTTTTGTACGTTTTAAAGAACTTATCACCGGACGTCCGGTAAAATGATTCGGTGATGATACCAGTGATTAAACTCAGTAGTCTTCTTGTCATTTCTTCTAGAAAGGGAACCCCCTAATTCATGTCCACCGTATATCCACAATGGTTCATGAAAAACTATCTCCCTTGTCTTGCATGTTCAATAATTCAATTGCGCCTGCATCTGACTCGATTGTCACCGACTTAATACAAATAATAAGATTAGCAAATAAGATTCATAGTTCCTTTCTAGTAGTGGTACACTTGGAAGGATAAAGAAATGAAAACCGACCAAATTAAGGCTGTCCACAAGTTAGGAAGCAAGCAAGATTCCATTATAATTCTTTGTTTTCTTGTTTCTTGTTCTGAATTTTTGAGGTCAATTACTTGAATTAGGCTAACTAATAATTAATTCTCTCTTTGACAGGAAACTTGAGATAAGAGGGACCTTTTTGGCTAGGATTTATTTTCCTTTGGTACCTTGTTATTCTCTCCAACTACATTTGAAGTGATACTTAATGTTTGGGTGTTCCTAAGAAGTTGGATTATGATCAAGAGTGAGTCCTAAATAGAGGAGCGCTTCCATATTTATCCGGAATACCCATGCGGTGCATTTACTCGGAGTGACTGACTTTGTAAATGTAGCAATCGATCTGCATTGTAAATGTCATGATCAGGAAACTCCAAATTCTCGAAGATGAACTTTCTCAAGATAAATTTCGGGATAGACTTCGATGGTGTAGATGCACATAATAAGTGCGTAGAAATTCCTTAAAAAGTTGTCACCAACTGTCAAAACGCTCACACGGGTGAAACACGACATTCTCAATATATGTTAACGGGCTCAAAATGATCAAGTCCCACCACCTAAGGAAATCCCTGTCATTTTGTTTCTCTAACCTATCTAGGAAAAAAGAAAATAAATTGTGATCATCAATGGATGAGAATTTCTTGTCATAAATGAGACTACTTTTAAGAAAATGAGACATATGAGCTACCACCATTTGTGTAATTCATGGACTGTTTCAATCAAAATGAGTTGTTATTTGGTTTATACATGTTCACATGTGTAGTTTTGGTGTCTTGTTTTATTCGTATAATCTATACAACTACCATTTTCTAAGATTCCAATTCTAGAGTTACCACAAATTAGATTAACATGTTTTCTTGGTGTCTAATTCTCCATCTTATCAACCAAAATAAATTGACATCTATTACCTGGTAGCAAGGAAAATATTTCGATCTGGTTGTTACTTTATTAATGATTTAAAAGATGTTTAACCAACATTTTACGGATGGTTGATGGGAGTAGAAATTTCATAAATTTTTAGAAAATGAGAGCTATCATGTACTTGAGCACATTACAACAAATACACTTCTAAGCGAAAATCATTACGTTAATTTATATTAATCTATATGAATCCACGGCTTAAAAGTGTATGCTCACAAAACATTCAAATGCGTGATATTCGATCAATGTGGATGAATAATTCTTTGGTCTCTATGTACCCCTTCGGGAGTAACAAATACACATCGTATATCCTTCCATTTCATGTGGGAGTTAGAAGATGAGACAAAATTGCACAGTGTACGATTGTTCTGTAGGATTCTATTCCATGGTCCTGCCGCAATATAATCCATGGAGGAAAATCCTCAACATAAACAACTTATCCTCATAGACTTGGAATTAATTGGACATTTATCTAGACTTGGGATTGTCCAAGTTTTTCATATGTGACCATATATTCATTGAAGATATAGTTTTGCATAAATTCAAACAGCAAGCCGTGACACTTTGTCTTTGTTTCATTCTACTTTAAAATATAGCTAGCTAGCTTGGGAAGGGACCTACAACAATTGCTTGTCGTTAAACATTTAAGTCAGTGTTAACTCTGTTTTGTAAGTGTTGGAATGAAATAGTCCCACACTGCTTATAACCTCTAGCCTCTCTACACATATATGATGAAAATGCGACTCCACTCAATGCCAATTGATTTTGAGTTGGAAGTCCAGAAATCTTACGTGGTATTAGAGTTAGGATCATTTGTGAATTAGAGCTAGGCGCAAGTGTGATGACGGTCATGGTCATGGTTTTTAAAAGCGTACGCTTCGCTTCAAAATTCGACAATTCGCTCCGAAGCGCAAGGTTGAAGCGCAAAGATTCCATTGTTTTGATACGCTTCAAGGAAAAGGAAAAAGAAAATTTTGAGGGGATTCAAACCCAAGACACCCCGATTCAGTTAGAGTACGGTGAACCACTGTACCAGGACTTCGTTTTAGACAATAATTGAACGTATATGAAATTTATATAAGAAAGCTTCCGCTTCAAACATCAACCATGAAGCTACACTTCACGCTTCAACATACGCATCGCTTCTTAGAAATGAAAAAACGAGTCACGCTTCGCTTCACGCTTTAAAAACCTTGGCGATGGTGAAATATCCATCTGCATACATCTTAATCCATCTGCAGCTCATTTGTGAATTAGAGCTAGTCTCATGTGTGATGATGGTGAAAGATCCATCTGCATACATCTTAATTAAGAGGCTTAAAAAATCACCCTTAGTTGGGATGAAATAGTACTCCTACATTGCTCATAACCTCTAGCCTCTCTTCATAACCCTCTGGCCTCTTTACACATATATGAATGAAAAGGCCACTCCACTCAATGCCAGTTGGTTTTGGTTTTGAGTTAAGCCAAAAAATCTCACAGTAAGTTGCAATCTTGAGGAGATCAGAATTGCAAGTGTCTCTGAACTGCTAAAGCAAGTTTCAAACTTGTAGTAATTAAGTTAACAATTTCGTTTGTATCAAAAATATTGGATAGAGCGCTTGATTTTCGAACTCTTTGCTGCAAATGGATTGACATATGTCGAAGATTTTTTATCCTTGCTTCCTTTGCTATGTAAATCGTTGCTGAGTTATGGTTTCTTCTTATATATTTAAACCGATCTTGGGATAAGTTTCTCAAAATTGTTGAAGTTTATTACATTGTGTTTTCAGTTTTCTCGGGAGTATCTGTGCTTACTTTCTTAATTATATCCGCCAGAGCTCTGCAGTCTATTACTATGGATACAGCTGATATAGAATGCTTATGTATCCACAATGGTTAATCAAACCCTCTTACACCTTCAGTTGTGCCTGCATTTGATTCGGGTCCTAGTAAGAAATTGATTTATTTTATATTATATATATATACTCAGATATGAATGGTGCCTGCATCTGACTTAGTGAATACTAGTATTGAGACCGGTGGCGGAGCCAGCTTAGTGCTTGGATGTGCAACTGGATCCAGCTTAGAGTATGGGTGTGCAACTGCAAACCTAGCCCGGCTAGATCCTAAGCCCAATATTGTCAAATTTGGTCCTTTTTTGGGTCCAAAATGGCTTCCCACACCCATTTTGCACCCCCTAGCATGAGTGAAGAATTTTTTTACACCCCTATCCTGAAAAACTGGCTCCCCTAACTGAGACTAACAAATACTCCTGTTCAGGGTTTCTTTCTAGTAAGTAGTACACTGGGATTCTTGGAAGGATAAGAAGATGAAAACCGACCAAATTAAGGCTGTCCACAAGCTAGGAAGCAAGCAAGCTTTCACTGATTCCTTTTTATTTTCTTGTTTTTAGTTTTGGTTGTTTCTTGAAACTTAGAGATAAGAGTTGGTACCCTGTCATCCTCAACTACATTTCTTAAAAAGTTGCTTTTAAGTCCAAATAGAGTGATTCTGCATTTATGGAGAATGCTCATACCCGTTTATTCCTACTGATTCTTGCAAGGAAAATGGCCGATATAATGTCACGAATCAGCGAATCCCGAATTTTCAAACTAATCATGAACTATGTTGAGATAAATTTCGAGAGAGACTTCAATAATGTAAATGCACATTATCCGTGCATGAAAATCCCATAGAAGAGTCTTTTATGAAAATGGTCACCAACCGCTGAAACACGACATCCTCAATATACATTAACGGGCTAAAAATTATCAAGTCCCACCACCTAAGAATACCCCTATTGCTTCATTTACTTTATTGAATTGGTCCAAGATTTTTTTTTGGTGAATATAAATAAAATGAGAATTTCTTGTCACGTTGTAATAAATGGATTAAGGCTATCTACTTTTAAGAAATTGAGACATATGAGCTGCCACCATTTGTGTAACAAATTCATGGCCTGTTTCAATCAAATGAGTTGTTTTTTGATTTATACATGTTCACATGTGTAGTTTTGGTGCCTTGTTTTGTGCGAATAATCTATTCAACTTACCGATTCTCTAAGATTTCAATTCTAATAGTACCACAAATTAGATGAACGTGTTTTTGGTGTCCAAATCTACAACTTATCAACAAAAATAAATTGACATCCATTGTTTCTATCTAAGCTGTCAGATTTAATCAATAAAAATAAGTTGACAAATTACTAAGGAGAATATCTCGATGTAATGATCTAGAAAAATATTTAATCATCTATTTTCTAAGCTGTCAGATTTTACATTTATTTATGCATTTCTATAATAATAAGTCGGAAGGTCTGAACGGTGCATAATTCTTTGGATTGGGGCATGTTAGTAACTCTGTTTTTCGCCCCCTCTACGAGTAACAAATGGACATCTTATCATATATCCTTCCATTTCATGTGGGGTGGGGGTTGGGGTGCTAGAAAATAAGACAAAATTGCAGTGTACGAATGTTCTACAAATGGTCCTGCCGCAAAATAATCCATGAAGGAGAATCCTTAACATAAATACCTACCTTATCCTCGAAGAGATAGAATTAAATTGGACATTTATCTAGACTTGGATTGTCCAAGTTTTTCATATGTAAACCATATATTCTTTGAAGATATACTTTTGCATAAATTCCAACAACAAGCTGTGACACTTTGTCTTGTTTCAATCTAGCTAGCTAGAGAAGGGACCAGCAGCAATTTGCCGACCTCAGTGTATACGAAAAATAAATAAATCTATCTTGTTATTTTATCTGTCAGTGACTCAGTGTAGTTGTACGGGAAAGTGACCATTCTTACAGTTTTTGAAGCCCTTAGATTTGTTCCCATCAGACCTCTCTCTCTGGTAAGTGAAAGCGTATATGGGTGTTTTTTTCCCAGTTGTCTATGTTCACCAGTTTGGGGCATTTTTTTGCTGTCAAATCTTGAAATTTGTCCATTGGTGGTCACGGATCCTGAAGTATATACTGTTTAAAAGATTTAGATTTTTAGGATGTTTTGAACTCAAATCACTTGTATCACCATTCACTGATTTTACCACTGTACTATAGTGATATTTGTGAATGTCTATTACTTTTGATACACCAACCAGCAACTACCTTGATTATATAGTTTTACTTGGGTGCATAGATTCTTGTACATGCATCGACTTGGGAAGGATCTTGGTGTGGGGAGAGAAAGTGTGAACAAAGATTCCTACGACTTTTTGTTACTCTGGTGGGTGGAAGCAGAGTAAGAAACAAGATAGCTTCTGAGTAGTTGAATCTCTCTATCACTCTTAGTTAAACAGGTAGTGGATCTACTTCAAGTCATTTTACTAGGGTTTGTTTAAGTTATCTAGTACTGATGTCACAGAGTGGTGGTGGTTGTATCATTTCTCGCATTCCTCTTTCAAGCAGTGGGAAAGAATCATTGACCAGTTTCTTTTACTTTGTTTCTTTCTTTTTGAACTGTTCATGTGACAACTCTTAGAAGGCAAGAATACACACTAAGGAGAATATTGGTGATGCAAGATATCTGGCTGCTAGGTGTTTTCATTGTTATAAACTAAAGAACACGGAGACGAGCCAAATAAAGCATTTGATTCTTAAGAAACACACTGTAAATGATAGATTGCAAGATCAGAAAAATGAAAAAGAGGATGAAACGATGAACTATATATTGACTGCAGTAAAACTTTTTTCTATTACACATGTTCAACAAATTTTACTATAAAGAACCAAGGCGAAAAATAAATTAAATTACATTACAATAGATTACAATTGGGATCTACGATACACAAAATTGGAGCAGAAACAAAAATTATCAATCTTCAAAATCCATTGAAGTTTCTCCATTTTCAGATCCCGTCTAACCGATACTCTAGTGTGTTGGTTAAGCTTGTACGTTTTGTAGCCCAAGGAATGTGGAAGGAAGAAGTCTAGCAATCTCCTAATCTACCGCTTTTGCACTCTTAAAGACCTGTCCGCCATAGTTAGAAGCCCATCAGCTAAAGATGGCAACTCCATTTCTGGTTCATTTTTATGTTTAAAAGAGTCGTGAGAACCTAAATTCGTCAAAGGTAGACGCTTTAAGCTGTCTGAGCGAAGACTATCTCCTTTATATGCTATCTGGAAGTCGAAGTCATAAATTTCTTAACAGTTAAAACTCACAAATTCTCCTACAGGGGCAAATACTATAGCCAGTACACGATTAAAAAAAGTAATGCTATATGGACCATGGTGATAAAGAATAGTATGATGATAGTTGATATGTACAGTCCCATATGAGGGTGTGTGGCTTGTCACATTTTGTCTATGCAATGATATATGGTTCATGTGCTCCCATGTGAGTTCACACCAATTCAGATTAATGTGGCTAGCTGCGGACCACATATTTTCCAAAGAAAAGTAGGGCAGTGGCTAGAAAATAAAGAGCATGATAAATATGGGCACGTCTACAAATATTAGAGGATAACCACAGCAGAAGTGTCAAAAGAGGAGGATGGATAGGAAGACAGAAATATTACCTCAATTTGACTGCTATCAGGGGAGAACCAGCGCAGTAGCACTCCGAGATGTATAACAGCTGGAATCAATTTAAAAAGCAGCGGAGTAGTCACCTGGAAAATTGCTTTAACAAGTTAATCACTGAGAAAAATAAAATGATAAAATGGATCATATAACTCATGCCTATTAGTCGGAACAGTGAAAAGAATACATTGCTTGGTCTCAAAAGTTTGATAGTGATCAAATGTACCAGATCACTTGATAAAGTTGAAGCAAAGCGAATGTAAGTGCATACATCTGATGGCGTAGGTCATGGTCCATGAATTTAGCAATTTTGCACAAGATTTTCAAACTATTCAAATAAGGGTAGTTTGATAAGCCCTATCTAGGGTCAGATTTGAAGGTCTTTTACAAAATCGTTTTACATACCAGGCTAAGAGCTGTTGTGCCAAGAAGCAGCAGGTACAGTTTACCCTGTCAAAATCAGTAAAATTGCAATTAAGATCCAGTTAAAGTAGAAACGCGAAGGCATAACACCATCTTCGAACTGTGATGTGATACTGATAACAATATGTAAAATCCTTTGATCAGAACTACCTCAAGGTACAAACTGATTTTTTTCTCAAAAAGTAAAACCTAGAAGTGAATACCAACGGCTAAGGTATGCCTACTTTATTGCCACTGCAAGAAGGGAATCCATATTAACATGGTGGACCGAATGAAAAAGAGACTAGTACAGGCTTGAACTGACCTCTACCACATGAAGATTAGACGCACGACTGAGAAGTATAAAAGCGAACTCCCCAATTTGGGCTAGTGACAATCCAACCTACAAATATTAAGAACTGTATACGTCATTTTGTCCAGAAAAACAAGAACTGTAAATGAAGCACACATATATTACGTGCCAAAGAAGTTAGATAAGATCTTACAAGAAGTGAGGTCTTGTTGTTGTATCCAAATCCTTTGACAACAGCAGTGATAACAATTGTTTTCACAACAATGACCAAAATAACAGCTGCTAATAAAATATCAACGTGGTTCCAAAGGAAGTGAAAATTGATCAGCATTCCAACACTGGCAAGAAAAAGAGCAGCAAAGAAGTTGCGAATTGGTTCAATCTACAAAAAGGAAAACATGTGTAATCAGAACAAGTTTACACTTAAACAATACTCCTACATTCTCCACCAAGAATAGCCAATATACATTCAGACAATAGATACGTTAGATACTACTCTCAGACTCTTCTGTCCTATTATGGATCAACAGTAAAGTGTTCTAATGAAAGAACAATATTCTGATTGGATCCATTAGTTTGTTGACTTTATCTGGAGTTGGACGAAAGAATTTTTCCAACCAAAAATATATTTAACAGAAATGCATTCCAGATTATATCCAGCCATCTACGAAAATAGATGAGATGTAAAGATTCCTAAATAAGTACAAGACAGTGCATTACTAAAGTCATCTAGCACCTCAACAACTTCCGGAAAAATAAACATCATAAACATCAAAAGGTATCTTACTTGCTCAAGCGTATGTTCTGAAAGATCAGTTGTTGATATCATCACCCCCGCAGCGAAGGAACCGAGTTCAAGGCTGAGCCCCAACTTATCACTGCACTGAGAGAATGATAACATCCATGAATCAGAATGAATAACAAAGATACCTTTTCTCCATGACAGATAAAATATGCTTTAGTGTTTTGAAGCATTAAGAAAGAGTAGAATCTATTAGAGCATGGTTAGCGAGTATTTTACTCAGATAAATCATCATCTTACAATACAAGTATGAATGCATACTCAATAACAATAGTATAAGTTGCAGGTAACTGCCCAAGTTCAGAAGTCACATACCCAAGCAACAACCAGGCAAAATGCAACTGCTGCTAACTGATATAGTTCATTGGTCTGCAGAGATAAAACACCATTGTATTTGTTACACATTAGTATGTTTGAATGGAAGGAGAACGATGTATGATTTATAATTTGATAATCCGACGCATTAAATTTAACGAAGTAGGGAATAGGACCCTAACCTGTGATGATAGGCTAATCATCAGCTTGAGAAACCAGGGAACACAAGTTCGACATAAAATTGTCAGAATTGCCAAGAATGTAATCAATGTTACCAACCTGGTCAACATAATCAGTATGTTGTAAGTCACATTTCCCA
This sequence comes from Papaver atlanticum, assembly GCA_023531105.1. Taxonomy (NCBI): domain Eukaryota; kingdom Viridiplantae; phylum Streptophyta; class Magnoliopsida; order Ranunculales; family Papaveraceae; genus Papaver; species Papaver atlanticum. The sequence continues at coordinate 1,398,631 of JAJJMB010018262.1, read as the reverse complement.
TGAACTAAAATAGTGCAAGAGCTAAACTTAAAAACAGAAAAGATGGTCATCCAGAGGTTGTGCACTTACGACTTAGTCATGGACATAAGTCCTTCAAGAATCCCTGAAGTGCCACCCAAGATTGGAAGCAGTGCAAACAGTAGACCTACAGCACAATCCTGGTATATAAAGTGGCAACAACATCTCAGACAATGGAAATTTGTACATATAATACACAGAAAGTATATACGCGCATCCGGTAAAGAACAAGGCCAGTATAACAATCCAAGACTGGAGAAGTATTGTAGTGTCCACCCAGCACTAGAGCACTAGACACCAACCATAAAAATGGAATCCTAGGGAAACAATGTGCAAGAATTTTACAGCTGATGTAAGTCTCAAAATCTGTGTTACAAGGACACTCCAAAAAAAAAAATTACGCCGTGTCGACACGCGACGAACGGACACTCGTGTCCGACACACAGGACACAGCTCAATTACCAAGACAAGAATAAAATATTTGATAAAATTAAAAAATACTTCAGCTATAGATTTTTTACATATTTATGTTTGGGAAGAAAATATTTTCTTCATTCTAACTTGTATAAGAACCTTTATCTTTGGTAAAAACATATTTTCTTAGCTTCAATAAGGAGTTTTGTCTTTAGTAATAAAAATAGAGACATTCCCGAAACTCTCCATTAGATTTTTTTAGCAAAAATGGAGATATTCTCCCACAACTACAGCTATATCTATGAGATGATGGAGATACGTAGAAATATCAATGGAGTCTGTATTTCTAATGCCTTTTTTATTAGTCATATACATATATGTAAGTATTTTTCTATGCTCGCTATCCGTGTCCCCGTTTTCTAGTTTTTTAAGTTGTCGTGTCAAGGTAACATATTGGACACGACACACCGACACCGTGTCCGTGTCCTTGTAACACAGCTCAAAATGAAAAACAAGCAGAGGAGACTTCACCTGGAGGATAAGAGTTCCAACCGTGACTTGGCCATAGAGAGCATTGATACCATTTTTCTCCATCAAAAACTTCAAAACCTGCATGAAGACAAGATACTTGGCATCTTTATATCCCACTAAACTGAATATTGGAAGCAAAAACAATTTCAAAGATACACTTGGGAACTTTGTGATTTGTAGCATTCAAGATCGGAAATACACCTAGAAAAATCCAAACACATGAGTTAATTGATGGGGAGCTTTAGAATCTATAATTTATCTTCTCCTAGCTATCGGAATAAAATAAATATACCACAGCCTATTTGAAATATATGTATGTTTGACTTGATTAACAATAAGTATTATGTCGGCCAATCATTTAAAATGCCAAAAAAGGATATGTTATTATCTTAAAGATGAAGAGCTACCAAAACTGTTGAGGACATTGACAGGAACACGCCAATAAATATTCCCTCTGAGATATTACCACCGCATAACTGCAGAAAGCAGAACTATAATCAGTACTTTAGCAAATAGAATAGAACACACATACAGATAGCATACCCTAATTATTCAACCATTCCTGACACTGGAGTTTGACGGACATTAAAAATGACATAGAAAATTTGGCCATGCCTAGGCGACAAATTGCAATAAGCGCAGGGGGTCGAAAAGGAATGAAATAGCCTTTTATGTCATTCCAATCAAGAAGCACAAAAATACTCTATGCACCTCAAAGAATTCCTCTAAAGGAACATCCCGTTAAACATTCTGCAATGGTTCATGGATGTACTAGACATACCGAGGCTGAAAGGCCACATAAGCTTGTAAATAGAAAAATTTGTAGCAGGCCTCCAAGAACAGCGACAGATCTAACAACTCGAAGCTGCACATATGAAGGAAGCCATTTTGTAAACATAAATTGAAGAGTTTCAAAATCTACAAAAAGCAAGGCACATGGAAATATACATACCTTTGCCGTGGAGAACTCCAGACCTAATGCAAAAAGAAGAAAAATCACACCAAACTGAGCAACCGTTTCAACCTAAAAGGACAAAAGTAGGTTTTTTTAGTTTATTTATTTATTTTTGTTTTTGACAAAAGTAAGTACAAATGAACTCTTATAAGAAACTCACAAAAACAGGAAACACCTTTACTACAAACAAATACAGATGATGATATCCGCATTGGCTTTAATCAATTACATGGAGGTAACTAGTTCAGGTCAGCATATTTTACATTCACTCAACCACTTCTAACACGAAAGAGCTGAATCACAGAGAATCCTTTGGTTAGTTCTTGAGGGGTGGATGATAATAAGTGATTCAGGAAGTCAGAAACTGAACGTTTTCTTGACAAATTTATGAACTCATTATGACAAAAGAAGCTACGACAATGGAAGACACTAACAAATAATTGGTCAACAGGCAGCAGTGAAGTTGTACAGCACATACTTATAGATCACATGGTTAGGAAAATGAGGAGTTCAGAGTCAGAGAAAACAGTTATCCACCAGCAGGGGGACAATAGGGTACAGCACAGGGATACTGCAACAACGGAATTAAGGTAGTAACTAACGTAACACCATATCTCACGCTGTTACATGGCAGAATTTTGGGGATGGGTACCGAGTCTAAAATATTTGATATAAGCACCAGACCCTAATATTATCGTGAATTTGAAGGTGCTTTACATTAAAATCTGGGGGAAGCACTATTTCTTGATGAAGTTGCTTTATGCACTAAACAATTATGTACTTGTTTATACAGTACAAAAATGAAAGACAAGGAAACCGAACATACTTGCACCATTTCACTAATAAAGCTCAAGCCTCCAGGTCCAATAACAGAGCCTGCTAACAAATATCCAGTAATGACCTGTAAGGGTTTAGAAACGATCAAGAAAAAAAACCAAAAATTGGCCTGGAAACTAAATATTAATGGTTGGAACTTAGCATTTATAAAGAGAAAAGGTGATCCCCTGTGTATCAAAGAGAAGTAGGGCAGTAAAGTGTGTACAGACCGGTTGTCCAGCAAATGCAAAAGCGATGCCCCCACAAGTTGCAGATACAAAAACGATTACTAGATCCGAGATCAACCTGGAATCGCAGAAATTTGGAAGTAACAATTAGTGTAAGCAGGTAAAATATAGTATGGTTTTATACATCATATTAACAACTTAATAAGGTTACCTTAAATCCAACTGTAGAACCGGGTACTTTGATTTGGTATTAGATATAATGAATACATTGCTCTGAAAGAACACATATTAATGCGTGAATACAACTTCATTTCTGTGTCGCATCTAAGAAGAAAGATACTTTAAAGTTGCTATGCTATCAACCAAATGTATAAATGCACTAAGTGCCCAATCATGTGAGAGTCCCCAATGACAATGAAAAAAAAACATACCTTAGAATCTATTAAAGTTGGGGTATCTTCCTCTCGGTTCTCATTGTTGAAAACGTCATGTAGTTGAAAAGACCTAAAACAAGACGAAAAACAGTGTGAGAAACTTAAAACTTGAGATAGCAAGACAGAAGCTTTTTCCACTCAAATCCATTTTCTCTCTGTGCTAACAAATTCAAAGAAGAAAATTAATCATATGATAGAAGCATATACTTTTCCTTAGTCTCATTTTTCTTGTGGTTAACTCTAGCTACAGTTTCCAAAACTGCCTGATGAACAAAACAAAAATACAAAGAAGATATTACCCAGTGGAGGAATAAGAATAGAATACTTCAGCACATAAACTCAAATAGGAAAGTGAAAGACAGAGATAAATGAAGATTTGAAAAATACAGGACTACCAGCGATTCCTTCAAACAAATCGTCAAATCCTATTCTTAGGTGTAGCATATTTTGCACCTCAGTGAAGAGGTTCGATGGAACCAAGCATTGGATGGTCCAGCTGTAAAACTAAAAGGCATACATCCATATCTGAGGTCCTGAGTTCAAGCCCGCATATGTCGTGGCAGTATCTAATGTAAGTGGTGAAAGATATTTTTCAACAAAGCAAGAATAGATTTCTTTGTTCTGACCAAGGAAGAAGTCTAACAATATAATGATAACATAGAGATAATTCCATATGTTGGAAGTCTAGTGGTACCCTATTACTTTCCAAGGGTAGTGCAGACATAGAGATAATTCCATATGTTGAAGCTCGCAAGGATGAAAAAAAATACTAGTAGTGCCGACAATTAATTGACCTAGAGTACATTTTATTTCGCTGTTTTTGTAAAACTAGTTGAGACGATGTAATGTTAATACATTATATTAATAATTATAATCACCATTTGATTTGACCAATTTTTCTATCAATTTTATTCCAGAATTCCTAAGTTTTCAAAGCCTTGCTTCAGTGTAAAGTATACCTTGTATAGTTGTATAGGATCCTTTATCAGATCCTTCGGGAAAAGAGACGTGCCATGATATTTACTTTAGCTGATAAAGATAAACGTATTATAGACAAGCCAGCCTTGTGTTTAATACTTCACAGTTTTCAGGAGTACAGATCAAGTGCAAGCTTTAATAGGGTGCCAGCCTGAACAAAATAACTAAAAGCACTTTTCCTATATGAACTCGTTGGGTGACATATATATCTACAAGATGTATACGATTGATGACAGCTTTCAGTTAAATAAACATAACTATATCTCTTGTGTAAAGAGGCTTGAACTAAGCTGGCCGATTTTCATGTCAGACATTTTACCAGGTTTCTTTCATGTCCTACGTTCATTGCAATGAGATGATTTTAACAGCAAAGCTTTAAAAGGGATGAGTCATTTATAATGCAAATCAAGATCAGTCTAGTCAATTATCACGTGGTTAACATCAAATATAAATGTTAAACCCAAACTGTGCATGCACACACCAAGTATATTATAAACATTCACCAACCTTGTCTCCAGCAACAGTATTGTTGAAGCTACTAGCATCAGTTTCTGTCAGATCACCAAAAGACAAAATGTTATTGTTGGTTCCATGTTCTCCAACTCAACCTTTTGAAAACTTCTACAATGTATTTATCACATTGAATTAACCTCATCCAAATCATCTCCACTATGATAGTGTGGAGTTTCTACACATGCACCACACGTGGTTGTTGTGCCTAACAGGGGCAAAATAGATTAAAGGTGGAGATGCCTTAGATAGCCATGACATGGAGACAACTAAAATGAGTCATTTAGGGAACCATCCTATAATAGTAAAAATGTGGTACCCAAACAGCTAACAAATGTGGTACCCAAACAGCTAAGAAATGACTGACTTTAGCCGTCTCATTGTCACGATCACCCTCACATTTTACCACTTCTACTTTGATAAACAAAATATTAGTTTAGATTATTATCTTTTTGTTAAAAGCATTTGCAGCGCACACATTGCAATTTCCAAATCCCTGTAAACCATAATGTCTCTACTCCACTAGGTATCCAGAAAGATTTCCCACAACACATTCAAGATAAAATATTTTTAGATCCATGGGTATCAAATGTTTGATTCTACAATAAGGCACAGAGGACGTATGAATTCACAGTCCGTGTTGATGTTCAAATTGCAGAATCATAATCAAATCTTAATTTAGCTTCCTATGAAAGTATTTGTACAACCTAACCTAACTCTAAAACCGAGACATCACTACAGCTATCAACTACTTTAAATCAGATCACAACCAAGAGTATCAAAAACTGACCTAATTTTCCCTCAAATTGATGTGCAACAACTAATATCAACTCCAATTGAAAGCCCTAATTCAAAGATTCTTAAAACATTCAAAAAAGATAAAGAAAAATGAAACGTACCTCCTCCAGATTGCTCATTATCAGGGAATTCCTTCTCCAAAGCTCGATCAATCATACCAGCAAAACTATCTTGTCTTGTTTTCAAATCAGACAATGTCTTATTATAAGCTGTAGTATTCCCATTGTTCGAATCAATCCGATCCAACTCAGTTAGTTCAGCAGCAATAACAGAAGAAGTAAAGCAAAAAAGTGTAATGAAGAAAGAAAAAGAAGAAGAAGAAGTCTTCATTTCCACAGAAATTAGGGTTTCATTGACAGAGAAGAAGACGAGTATAGAGTGGAGAGTTTGGTTGGTGAGTGAATCTGTGAGAGTGTTTTTGTTAAGAAAAATGGCAGATATTTTCTGTTTATTAGAGAGAAAGGAAGAGTAAAGTCAGTGTTTAACTTAACTTTGGTTACGGGGGTTAACCTAATTGATACTTAATTATAATAAAGACTATAATTACGGTTTAAGCAAGAAAACAAATGAATCGGGCAAATCTGTAAGAAAAACGACACTTTAGCTCATGAAGCTTGTCTTCGCTAGCATCGATCTCAAATGATGGATTTTTTTTTATTTTTTTATTTTTTTATTTTTGTGATGGGATAAGTTTCGGTGATATGGTTATAATGACATTATCTTGATATTTATTATATACAAAACTCAACCGACGATGAATTTGGAGCCAATTTTTTTGTGACATGTTCCTCTTATGAAGCTCTATACTCCAACCAAAAATGAGCGCATTTCGATACATATAAGATCACCATCTACGATTTTGAATATCAACAGTTGAAGATTAACGGTTCACATTAATATTTGTGGATGGGGAAATTTGGTATTTAAGAATACTCTCATTTTTGGTAGGAATGTAGAGCTTTCTAAAAGGAATATGTTACCATTACATTGTTGTTGTCGTTGCCAACCCAATTTACAATATCAGGTGATTAATCTTGCTATAAAACCATTACCAGATAATTTATTCCTAATATCCGATATGTAACCCTGATTATCCAAGTGAACAGATGTTTCAGGATCATTGATCGATTGAATCACCGCTTCACTATCTGATTCAAAAAGAACCAACATCAACATACACCATCGCCATACATTCCAGAAATTCCACAACATAGTCAGGTTCTAGTGCTTCTTCAACATTTCTTCCCTTCGCTCCACAACAACGTCATGTACAATAACGAATGATCATTCTAATACTTGCTTTACCAGTATCAATTACATAGGAAACATCCATATTTATTTAACGAAACCAGAGTCTGGAGGTATCCAGTCTTTATCATAATGTATTATATTTCTATTAGATTCAGGGGTAGTGTTACTACTATTTAAACATTGGTTTACTAGAGTACCGATCCTTGTAACAGTATTCAGCTGCAACCTAGGATTTTGATTTTTGAAAATCGTTGCGCATTTATCCTTCCACATATTCCAAGCTGTAATCATAAGCCTGCATACATAAATCTCAGGGGGAAAAAATCAGGTACACCAATGTAGTTATTAGTCCCATCAAACCAACTAACAACCCACATTCTAAAACCAATACCTTGTTAGAGAATCTGACTAGTATTGACACTCACCCCTAGCCAAACAGCTTTTGCGTGAGGACAATCTAAAAAAATATGTTTAAGTTTCAATACTTGAACCACACAGGTTGCAGTGCCTTTCTATATCATTCTTATACATAGAAATATTCTCTCTAGAAAGCAGAATATCATGCAAACACTTCCAAACAAAAAAATTCAACCTATGAGGAACACAAGTTTTACATAAGACATTATAGACTTGTTGATGGTGGATTTTCGACATAGACTAAAATCGTAAAATCATGATACTGCATGTTTCTGACCTGGCTTCAGGAATGTATGTGACAATTCATATATTATGATCCGTGAACTATTTTACGATCTCTGACTGAGCAAACGTTCCTCTCAGAGTTATGATGAATATGTTTCTCGAAAGGCCTCTCAGCTGAGCTTTCGATGCTTTACACATTTCATCATCACCTCTATATAGAATCAAAATGATTTGGCGACTCCTAGACATATTGCATGCTAGTGTAGAGCCTAACGCCTTCAGGACGTCATGCTGCTCGTTGTTCCCTGACTACGTAGAGAGACCATGTATAGAATCTCTTAATGATTGGGCGGATTCTAGACGTATTGTATGCTAGTATAGAGCCTAACGCCTTCAGGACGTCACGCTATTCGTTGTTCCCTGACTATACACCCCCTCAGAACGAGTATGATGCTTCAATTATCTCATATCTCAATTCTGCAAATAGGTTAATTCTAGCGTGTCATTCATCAACTGAATTCCTAGAAAATAATCTATTATATCTCATTACTCTGTTTCACGGTTGATCCTAAACTGTATTCCATGGATTAGTAATAGATACTTAACTCATTTTATTACTCCGTTTCATGAATTATTCTCAGCTGAATTTCATGAATTAGTAATAAATACTCAAATAATTTTTATTACTCTGTTCATGAATTATTCTCATCCGAATTTCATGAATTAGTAATAAATATTCACTGATCGGGCATCTGGGCCACTACCGAGTAAGCCCCGAGAAAATGGTGCGAGTGTACTGAGCAATAATGCACAAACGAGCACCCAAACGCACGAACGAGCGTTCAAAAATATGGACGAACGAGGAACCTATGCAAAATAGGAAGGAAAATAATATTAAATAAAATAAACAAGAGGCGTGAGACTGGGCCCACCGGCCGTCCGGTCATGCCCCGTGGCTGGTCCCCCTTCGTTCGAGCAAAACTCCTAGGTTCTTCATATTTTTCTTCAAACGATGAAAAAATAGTAAAAAATAGGGAAAGGTGTTGCGGGACTGGGACACCTAGCCGGCCGGCCATGCCCTAGCCGTGACCGGTCCCACACCTTACAATTCCTTATTTTCTCATATTATTATTTCCTTCATCTCATGAAACTCCTCCGTTTGAGCAAAAACCCGAGTTTTTCAATATTTTCTCAAATATTGCTCAAACCATGGAAAAGCCAAAAAGTCAAATGGTCAACCGACTAGGCTACTCACAGCTAATATTAAAATACTATTATTTTAATATTCTCAAAATATTGGTTGCACGAGCAAAGTTCTGCTTGCTCATTCGAGCAAAATCGAGAGTTTCAGTTAAGATCAAACTCTTCTGAAAATCCAAAATATTGCTCAAACGCGCACCAGAAAATACCAAAATTCTCAGGACTGAGATACAAACAATATGGGGACACGGGCATGCCACCTTGACCGACCAAGGTCGGCCCTTAGGCTTGCAATGAGCCGGTCCCACACTCTTTCATAATTTTGACCTAATTAGCTTTCAACAGTTCATGTTGGGTTCAAACTCTTTCCAACCAACTTGGAATTTGCTCAATCGAACACCAACTGGTCCCACGACCACCCAAGGGACGGTTTCACACCCCTTGTCCGGTCCCTCATCTCTCCATAATTAGGTCTTATTACATAACGTTCAGACGAGCATTATTTTAATAAATGATTAAACCAGCATTTAATCATCCTCTCACCAACTGGTCAACAAAGGACTTTGGTGCATGCTCACTCGAGAACCTGGGAACTACATGGACGTCCATCATCCCATGTAGCCGGTCCCTCCTTCTCTCAGTGATCGATTTTCAGTAAATCATCAATTGATCAGCAATTGATCAAAATTAGGGTTTCGAACTGAATGCTCTGCAAATCATAATTCTGAGCAAGTCTAAACACTAATAATTTTATGTTGATCCAGAAATCAACATCTTAATTAATTATATAATATTCAGTCAAGCTACCAATATTTTAATTAATGTTTTATTTGGTCATGCTACCAATAATTCATCAAACGAGCAATATTTGCTCAGGCAAGGAATATTGATTCAACTATCAATATTCCATAATTTATCAGATGAGCAATATTTGCTCAGGCGAGGAATATTGATTCAATTATCAATATTCAGTAATTCATCAAACGAGCAATATTTGCTTAGACAAGGAATATTTATTCAACTATAAATATTCTTCCATAAGTTATCAAATGAGCAATATTGCTCAGACGAGGAATATTGATTCAACTATCAATATTCAATAATTCATCAAACGACCAATATGTCCCAACAGACATGTTCAATCCATGAATCATAGAGCATTCGGCAATCATGCTCGACTGAATGAAATTTAGACTCATTGTCTAATCAAGTCAACAACTGACTAATTAAATACACGTCTGCCTTGCAGACTCCACAAATCATGAGACATCAATCATGTCACATGGGTGGATATTAATTAGGGTTTTGGTCTGGCGGCCTACGACACGTGTGTTCATCCACGATAAGAAATGTGAGTAAGTCGTGCAAGCAGTTGAGGGAGTTAGCAAAGTAGTGGGTGGAAAATCAACCAAGTCTCAGCACGACCTGAAACTGGTTAAACCACGATTTCCCACTTTCCCACTCTTTCACTCGAGTAACCGTCACATTTACTGGAGATCAATGTATCCACGTTCTAGCAATATAAATAAGTTCTCTGAATTCATGATTAAAAAGATAACAGAGATATGGGAATTATCACAACAATTCTCATCTGAAAAATCACTCTCAACATAGAAGAATTCACACTTATTCGAACCCAGCAGTTCATTTGCATAAACCTACAACACATTCACAATCCTTGATCATCATTGATCTCACACACTTCTCAGCTTCTGTCCTTCAGATCGACCCTTTTCCCTCTTTTTGACCTAATTGAATTTGGAACGACCATTGTCTTGGTTTAGGCCAGAATCCTATAGATTTATCTCTCGAACTCAAAGCACTCCCGTGTAGTACATCTATTTGAGGTTAAGTAATTTGCTCGGTTGAGGAGTATCCGTACGCACGGTCGTTGTTGATACATGAAAAATAATACCCCTTAATGGGTTCGGGATGCCCCTAAGAGGGAAGATAATCCTAGTATGGGATGTGGGGACTTGGGGACTAGGCTCAAGTCCAATGAGAACATACCCATGAGATAAGAAGGACAAAGGAGGAATTAAGGGATAAGAAAAGGATTATGTCAAGGAATGGCATTAGAAGTAATTAAGGAGGTTTAGGACATGTGTCATGATGTCATAAAAGGAGAGACTTTTAGGAAGGTCTATATAAGGAAGGACAAGGTACAAAGGAAAGGAAACTCTCTCTCTCTTACCATTCCTAGTAAAGTGAGGTCATTTGGTGGGACTAGGACGGGTAGAACCAAAACTAAAATCACCCTTCAATATTTGGCGACCACACCCGGAGGCTCGTGCCTAGATCACCATGACACACCCAGAAGGCACTAGCTCAGGCGCGATAAGAAACCAAGCGACCAATCAGCCTATCAACATTTATGAGGTAACAATGGAGGACGATGACAGCGAAGAAGAAACATTGGCCCAAGATGCTATCAAACAATCGGCGGGACATGGATCGATCCCAAAACAGAGAGATAGTAGTAACACAAGGAAAGAACACGCGAGTGATCCATCTACCGAAACCCACGTCGCCAGCTCTGCAAGACATGCAAAAAAAACTAGAAGAGCGCTTACGAAGAAGGCAGGAGCTTAAAGACTGGATAGCACAAACGGTAATAGCGGGACAAAACGCTCCTGAAGAAATGACGAAAGGCGAAGGGCACAAAAATGACAAGACAACAACGATGTCACAGGAAGAAATTGCAAAATACTTGGTGCAAAATTATCATGTGATAAAACAAGACAATCACTGCCTCGTAAGTAGTCCATACCCAGCGAACATCCGAGAATATCAATACCCCGAGGACTACACGTCTCCGAAATTCAAGACATACGATAGACAAGGGAACGCGCGAGAACATCTCATCCAATTCCTATCAGCAATGAACGACAGAGCCTCAGATGGAAAATTGTGTCCAAGAGAATTCCCAAAATCACTCACATGCACGACATTCACCTGGTATGACAACTTAAAAGCAGAAAGTATGGATTCTTGGTCAACTATGTCCACACTCTTTCTCGGGAAATTCTATTCAGCCAAGAGGAAAATCACGGTAATAGACTTGACCAAGAGCGGACAGCGGATATGAGAAGAAATAGGAAAGTACATCTTTCGGTTCCGGCGCTTGGCACTAGATTGTCATAAAGACATCAGTGAGGGAACGCTTATCGAAATTCGTGTGAGAGGAATGATCCCAGCTTTCTAGGGGAGTTTGATCAATTTCAGGTTCCAGACTTTCGTCGAGCTAGAAGAAGAAGCCGAGAGGATCGCCGACTACATATAAGAAACACCCATAGACCCTGCTTGGCGCCACACAGTTAGCACCGTATCTGAGGCACCACGCAACGTAAGACCCAACACTAATAGGGATAGAAGGGACCAGTTCCAAACCGTCGGTGGGAGCCAAGGAAGAAATGGATGGACTAGGCGCGACTCAAACCCACCACCCCCTCTGCCCTGCAGCAGGGAGCGTGCGGTCGAATTACTAAACTAGTGGATCATCAGAAAGGAAATACAGCTTCCCCCGACAGTGGTAGACGTCAACAAAATGGATAAGAATGCGGCCAAGTACTGCCACTACCATCGAAGGTTGGGACACCCGACGGAAGAATGTTTTGCCATAAGGAGTATATTCGAATGTAAGTGCGCCTCTGGGGAGCTTGAGGCAACTAAGCAGGCGATTGAGTATGATCCTTTTCCTCGCCACTAAACTAAAAAAAAAGGGGGGGGGGGGGGGGGGGGGAAAGAAGACAAAAAATGAGACTACAAATTGTAAACAACCCTCTTTTATGGTAAGAATAATTTCTCTTTTTGGAATTCGTGGGCAATATGATGTGAAAAGGTCACAGGAATGCCAAAGGCGCCTGGTTGGCTGAAAAATCTACAAAAGGCTATGGGAATGCCAAAGGCACCCGGTCGGCTGAAAAATCTACAAAAGGATACGGGAATGCCAAAGGCGCCCGTTCGGCTGACAAATCTACAAAAGGCCATGGGAATGCCAAAGGCGCCCAATCGGCTGACAAATCTACAAAAAGCTACAGGAATGCCAAAGGCACCTGGTCGGCTGGCAAATCTATAAAAGGCCATGGGAATGCCAAAGGCACCCTATCGGTTGACAAATCTACAAAAAGCTACAGGAATGCCAAAGGCGCCTGGCCGGCTAACAAATATACAAAAGTCCATGGGAATGCCAAAGGCGCCCAATCGGCTGACAAATCTACAAAAAGCTACAGGAATGCCAAAGGCGCCTGGTCGGCTAACAAATATACAAAAGGCCATGGGAATGCCAAAGACGCCCAATCGGCTGACAAATCCACAACAAGCTATGGGAACGCCAAAGGGGGAGTAGGCGCGTTCTATCAACGCTTACCCAACCCACCGCTTCCTTCTGATAAAAAAATAAAAGAGGGAGTAGGCGCGTTCTATCAACGCTCGCCCATCCCATCACATCCTTTTGATAAAAAGCAAGGGAGAGTAGGTGTGTTCTATCAACGCTCGCCTACCCACCGCTTCCTTCTAATAAAAAATAAAAGGGGGAGTAGGTGCGTTCTATCAATGCCCATCCATCCACCCTCCTAATAAAAGGAAAAAGGGGAGTAGGCGTGTTCTATCAACGCTTACCCAACCTACCGCTTCCTTCTGATAAAAAAGAAAAGGGGGAGTAGGCGCGTTCTATCAACGCTCGCCCATCCCATCGCACCCTTCTGATAAAAAGA
>JAJJMB010018262.1:1369210-1385171 GCA_023531105.1 Papaver atlanticum | reverse complement strand
ATTTTGTATTTATTTTGTTATTTTATGTCTTTGTAGGTATTTTTAGAGAAAGAAGCTCTTACGGCGAAATTTGCTCGAAAAGTGGTGTTTTACACCCCAGGATGGAGTACTAAAGGCACCCCAGAAATGCACAGGAAGCACCCAAAAAATGTGTCGGAGGAACCCCGGAAAAATTAATATCTACGCCCAAAAATTACTATTTGCACCCCATAAGACAAGTGCTAAAGGGACACCCGTGCAGGATTAGGGGGAGGACATGTTCTTCTCAAATTCAAAAGAATATTTTTGGCGGGAAAATAAACTTACTTCTCTGGCAGATTTTCGATCGATTATTGGACGTGATTTAGTGAGATTCAATCCCTGAAACTTAATGGGTAGACGTGATATGACCATAGAAAGTTGTTATGGGTGTCTGTTTGGATTAGAATTGGTTGTAATCATCGCATGGAGCAAAACAGAGTTACACACATTTTCACGGGATAACATGAATTACAGTGAGTTCGATGCGTGTAATGCACGAGTTTGGAGTATGTTGGATCGTAATGGATACAAATAAGGAGATTTGACTTCTAAAAACGCGTGATGGAGCTAAACAGAGAATGAAAATCTTGATTATTCCCGTACCATGAATAAAAGATATTGTGAATATTTTGGAATTAATGGAGGAGATTCAACGCTTGTTTTTGGTATAAATAGAGTCCCTTGGAGACTTAGAGGGGGTGTCGAGAGTTTGGGGTCGAGAGGAGAGCTCAGGAGGCGTGAATCAAGAGTTTTTAGAACTCTGTTGTTGCTGCTGCTGCTCGTGAAGAACAGGGAAACATCGACGGTTTCTTCAACTGGTTGTAACAGTTTCTTCAACTGGTTTGCAACATTTATCTTCGTTGTAACAGTTCTTCAACTGGTTTGCAACATTTATCTTCATTGTAACAGTTTCTTCATCCTCTTCTGCAACATTTATCTTAATATTTGTAACGATTATCTTCATCATAACAGTTGAGAATTGAAACAGTCGGTCTGTAACGCACCTGTGCTGTTGTAGATTTCCTGTTTCATTATTTTCTCTTCTTGTAAACACTTTTTGAGCCATGAATACATATTTTGAGTGTGTTTTCGACATGATGAGTTAAACCCCAACACTGGGACGACGAAGGAGGCCGAACTTCATACATGGGTAAATTTTTTTTATTTTTTTTTATGACTTTTGCACTAAAATTAATTGAAATACGATTTGATTAAATTGGTTGTCATTTGATTAGATGGGTCATGCTTAGCTTAGGTGATTTGATGTCCTATGCTTAACATTTACAATCAATGTTTTTAGAATCTACCTTGGCAAAAATAGAGTCCATGTTTATATTTCTTTAGCTAAAATTGTTGAGAATAAATAAGTGAACCTTATATTATAAAGATTTGCTAAATCCTTAGTCCCAGTACCTCTCGCCCATTGTTAAATATCTTTGTATATATTTATTTAGTATTTTTAAAAACTTTAATCTCTACAAATCCGAGTGAACGACAACCTCATTTCTTACCACTATCTAAAATTTGATCAGAGTGTCAGGATCTACTCCAGCCTCGGCAGCACTCACCACTAAAGGGAAACGAATCTGCGCGTCCTCGGAATTTGCTGGCACAATGGGGATGGCTGGTAAGTCAGGAACACCAGTCCGCTTCTCCGAAGGAGCGGAAGAACCACTACCATCCATCCGAGCGCGTTTAATAGACCCGTCGCCGCTGGGGACTACACGCCGCACACCGTCCGTATCGGGTTTAACAGTCTCTTTAGCTTTTTACCCATATCCTAGCGCCAACGAACGAAAGCACAACGTAAAAAAAAACAAAAAACAAACAAACAAGAGACTAACCTCAGGAATCGACGAATCAAACGGGATATCAACAGGTTTAGGACGAGACGCGGAAGAACTAGAAGACGACTCAGAATCACTAGTAGAGCCTAAAAAATGAGAGATGAACACCATTGCGAAGAATAACTTAGATTTATTAAAAAAAAAAGGAAAGAGAGAGGAAAGAAGAATGATACAAACAAAGACACGTATTGAATAAGAGTTTACCTGCAGGATCACCAACGGGTACTGCAACGTGTGATGAGGACCCACCAAAAACTGACCGGATGAACCCAGACGGGCTTATTGATTGCAGAACGACACTAGGATACACCGGAGGTCCGCCTCTAGCACGAACAGTCTCAGCCCAAAGAGGATGAACCGATGATATTTGAAGACGCGGGGATACCCAATCGGTCCCCTTGGGAAGATTGACCCCAAGATCTCTTAACTGGTCTACAAACGAGGGAGTCGGACTGCTACTTGCACTCCTAGGAGGTTGTGACGTGCTTCTCTGACGAGCCTGCTGAGGTTGTAAGGATGAGATGTTAGCAGAAGAACGAGGGCGCAGAGCAGACAACTTAGCTGCTTCTCTCCTAGATTTGTTTGCAAGACTCTTCTCAGTCCAATCACTCTCAGGCATGTTCAGATACTCTTCCATTACGTAAGAGGGGGCCTTCCACCCCACGGGATTGGAAAGAGGAGCTTCCTGAGAACGTAATCCCCGCCACTCATTTTATCAAAAGAAAAGAAGGTGACGATAAATGATAGACAAATGAAAAGCAAAAGAAACAACAAGTACCTGTGTTTCCATAGGATTAGCAGATGGTCTGACCACCTCTATCCGCGGGGGCTTACGATCGGAAAACGACTTCAACCCCTTCTTTGGCTTTATAGGCTCAGGACCTTCAGGAGGAGCCCAAGAAGTTACCAAGGGCTCCAAAGAGCGACCTTTGGTAGATGGAACGAGACGATGCGCAGTAGCTATGGTATCATCAAGTTTAATCCGGCCAGATGCATGAAGCGCTCGAAGGTCTTCATAGGATAGGTCACGGGGGGGAGACGATTCGCGTAAAAGGAAATTCAAAGCCCGACGACGTATGATATCATGGTACTCGTGGACTCCCTTAGTAACTGCCAAAGGGCGCTCGGGGACAGGCTGCTTGAACGAAAAGTTGATCCCCCAATCAGACAGACGTACCGGTCCCTTGAAGACAAAACGATCAAAACTGGCGATGATGTCCCCGATATCAGAGCTTCCCCAAGGAGGAAACCTACGGGGAATTCCTTGGTCAAACCTGACTTGCCGAGCTGCACGATCGGGATTGTAAGACATGGCAATAAACTTGCCTGCATGGAAACCAGGAAGATAACTAGGCAACACGGCCATTACCGAATCAAAATATGCCCCCGCCAATAGCTTTGTTGATTCCAACTCTGTGTCAAAAGGCGCAGTAAAGTCATAATGCGCTGGACCCGATCGACTGTCTTGATAAGGAAATGGTATAAAATCTTTAGCCACGTCCAGATATTTGGCAATATCTCCCTTGGGAACTTTCCCCTTGAGATGCCAAAGAGCCATCCGCGGGTAGCCGTAAACAACTGGAACCTTCTTAATCGAGCCATCATCTTGTTCAACATCTTCTTCGCGGTGAATCGCTAGTTCATTAGGATCAGGCGCGTAGGGGGAAACATGCTCCCAAGACCATGCTTGCATGAAAGAGGTCGGGATATAAGTATCGATCTTATGGGATGAACCCACTGTCTGAAGGTCGTGACAGAATTAATCTAGATGGCGATACAATCCTCCTAAGAACATCAGCGCAAGCGGGAAAGAAACGCCACGAGATAGCAACACCGCCATTGGCACAAGTTCACTCTTATTGGTATCTTGGGGACTGTACTCAAACATATCATGACAAAGCCAAAACAGGATGTAAGCGGCCAACTCCACACGAGGGTTCTTCTCTTTTCGTTTGGGGGGGAAGAACTTTTCCATCTACTAAACCGCGGAAACCAATACTTGATCCAAAGAGGGAAGAAAACACGGCGGTTGGTTTTGGTAACCCACTCAGGACCAGCCTCTGCGGAAGGAGTTGACGAGCCATGAATCTCTTCGTGTGCGCGGATAGAGCTAGCAAGTAATCGCTCACTCGTTGGACGCGCCGAAGAAGTCTTTTTCTTCTCAACCAATTTGGCCTTCCCCTTTGCGGCGGACGACGACGCCTCTTTCTTTCCCGTGCCAGCAATCTTCTTGTCATCGCCCTGCTTTGACGGCGTCTGGTCCTTCCTCACTAACTCATTCCGAGAAGCATCCTTATAATCCAACAGATAAGTCCACAACACTTTGTCCTCATCGGTCAGCGCTCCGTAAATAGCCGTCTCGTCATACGAGTGACTGCCATGGATAGGTAACCCTTTAAGGGCGACCACATCCTCCAGGACTATGGTTGCTTCCCCCCACGCTGTAAAAAGGGTATGAACAGGAGGAGCTCAGCGACAAAAGAGCCATGTTATGGCGCGCCTACATCTCTTCACTTCCCGTTTGAGAGATGAATTTATAGCTTCGTCAATACCAGCTCCACGAAGAATGGCCGCGTGACCGGGATTGGAACGTATATAGGATGTCCAGTGCGGCCATATCGGATGGGTTTTTGATTTGGAGCGAATTTCAATGACAAGAAGATCGTAGTCACCACGGTGAATAGCCATTCGCGGCACCGTTTTAAATGCGAAAGCATCCATGGTCTCCGATTCGGGTTGCATAAGCCACCCGGGGGAAGACTGATAAGGTAACACAGGAATATTTAAAAGGAGAGGGACAAGGATATCATCAAGAGGAATAACGCGCTTACCTCCGCGGAGCTCCCTCAGCTTCAACGTGCGTTTTAGATTGGGTCCGCTAGTAAACTCCACAATCGTATATGACTTGCCATCTGTCGGAGGAGGTAGAATAATTTCGTCCTATTCCGAGTATTCGGTCTCCTCGAAACCCCTGCTCATGGCTCCTTCAGACTCGTCAGATTCTTCAGATGAACTACTGGTGGAACTACTAGACATGGCGCGTGTATGTGTGTATACAAAAGGAAGGGAAGATAAGAATTAGGATAAAAAAAGATAAGGGGGAAAACAAACCAACAGGTCTATATATAGGGAGTCTCAAGGCCTGAACGTGGCGGTTATGCAAAGGGAATAGTAACCGGCAGAAACTGAAAAGAAGAGGAAAAGTTTGCACGATAAAAGAAGGCCAAACGTCTCCTAGGGTCGTGGAGTCGATAAAGAGGGAGGAGATTTTCATTCCTAACTTCCTACAAAAAAGGGGGGGGGTCGAAAAATCCTATGACTATCGGGTTATTTTACAAATAACCCAATAGTCAGGGGACTAATGTTGATACATGAAAAATAATACCCCTTAACGGGTTTGGGATGCCCCTAAGAGGGAAGGTAAGCCTAGTATGGGATGTGGGGACTTGGGTACTAGGCCCAAGTCATATGAGAACATACCCATGGGATAAGAAGGGCAAATGAGGAATTAAGGGATAAGAAAAGGATTATGTCAAGGAATGGCATTAGAAGCAATTAAGGAGGTTTAGGACATGTGTCATGATGTCATAAAAGGAAGGACTTTTAGGAAAGTCTATATAAGTAAGGACAAGGTACAAAGGAAAGGCAACTCTCTCTCTTACTATTCCTAGTAAAGTGAGGTCATTTGGTGGGACTAGGACGGGTATAACCAAAACTAAAATCAACCTTCAACAGTCGTCTCTTGACTTCCTAAAAACCCATTAAATCGTTTTTCCCCATCAACAGATTGGCGTCCACGGTGGGAGATTAATCTCTTGGTTGCAATCTCAATTCATCAAAATGGTTGATCTTAGGCCAGGTTCAGTTACAAATCCTAACCCAAACGATGCTAACACTAGCAATAATAATGGTAGTACTCCAGTAACTCTCGCTTTCAACACTGGCGCTACTGATACCACCCCTTATTAAACCAACATCGAAAATAATCCTCTCTTTGGTCGATCTCCTGAAGAAATCAGAGAAAATCCACCTACCATAACTGATCTCATGAAGATTCAGGAAATTCTCGCCAAGAATCAAATAAACATGGACACAACACAGAATGAGCTATGCGCTCATCTCAAGAATCTCACAGACAAGTTGACGCCTGAACAAGCTCAGCCCCAGTGCCAGTTGATAGACGCATTTATGTGTCTATTTTCATCTCTATTGTGTATATTTTTAGTACCCATTTTTGTACTAATGTTGGTATTTTATCCCTTTGTAGGTATTTTTGGGGAATAAACATTTTTGGGAAAATTGGCTCGAAAAGTTGTTAAAGGCTCTTGGGAGGACACTTGCTATTCGGACTCTCATTTTGGATAAGGGGTAACCCATTTCCAAGCAGCTGCTAAGCACAGACCGGCACTGGATAGGGGGAGGTCACATTTCTTCTCAAATTTTCAAAACAGATTTTGGCGGGAAAATTTTGTCAGAAAAACAGAATTTCTGTTTCGAATTTTGGATGATTTTTAAGGCGATTCAATGGCTGATTTTCGTTGGGTTAACTCTGTTAAGGATAAACAAGTATGGTATGAGCTGTAGAATCGATTAAACAGGGATAGAAATCCGTGTTGGAGCAAAACAGGGAGAATTCACAATTTGAGTTATTTTCGGTTTACAAAAGAATTTGTGAAGAGTTTACGGCAAGGTAGGAGTGTATGGAGTCCTTATTCAGTCCTGGGAGAGTTTAAGAGAGTTTGGAAACCAAGTTGACGCGTAAAAAGAAGATTAAAATCCCGTAACTTGCTGTTGAAAAAGAACGAAAATATTTGGATTAACTCGAGTAATTTTGGGGTTTGGTGGATATATATAGGTTGATTCGAGTCATATTTAGAGGTACGAACAATTTGGGGGAGTTTGGAGAAGTTTAGAGCTGTAGAGAAGCGAGAAAAAAATCAACAGAGTCGAATACAGAAACTTTTCTGCTGCTGCAAAGAAGAAGAACACGAAGAACATTAGACCTTCAGAGTTAGTCGCAGAGGCAGACTTATTTTCAGTGACAACGAGGTACGGTCGCATCTTCCTGCAGTCACAGAAGCTCTTCAGCAACAACTCGGACTTCTGTTTTAGACCTTATGTAACTACAGAATCCGCTGCTTAGCACTTTTCACTCTTTTAATCAACTTTTGAACACCAAATATGTATTTTGAGCAAGTGATTAATATGAGGAGCTAAACCCCTTAGCCGAGGCGACGGAGGAAGCCATTGTTCCATGAAAAGTGGTATAATTCTATTTTAATTATTTATTGCAATTATTTTACATGATTATTTGCATAGAACTTAAAAGAAAAATTGGTTTTTATTGAGTAGTTGTGAAGTGTTTTGATGGGACATGCTTAGTTTTAATACTTTTGATGTTTCATGCTTCGTGCTTACAATTATTACTTCAAAAATCTATTAGAGGCAAATATTAGAATCACTTTAAAGAAGAATATTGCATGAATATTGATTAGAGTTATCAATTAATTGGTCAATGGTGGAATCCAAAGTCTCGGTATTTTCTTATTATTGTCAAAACAATTCTATTTAATTTTCGAAAATCCTTCACAAGTTCGAGCAACGAACCTTTTTACCACTACAACTATAAATTCACATCACCAGTCATAGAAAGAAAAAGGAAAAGGCAAGGAAGTATCCTCAGCTGTTGATCCTGAAATCTCCCAAATCCATGTATTGGAGGATGATGAAGTCCGCGCTGCAGACGATCCACTAGCAAAAGAGCCATCCAGTTTCATCACTCGCGAAGATTTGGAGCGCCTCTTGGAGAATTGTGGAAAAGATAATACATACTTTGTCCATCGTCACCAACCTCTATACCCTGCTGCTACACAAAGGATTCCTCTTCCGAAGGGTTATACCTCTCCAAGGTTCACTCTTTATGATGGAACAGGCAATGCTCGAGAGCATGTTTCTCGGTTTCTGGAATCATTGGGCGAACATGAGCACAACTATGTCGTCCGTCTGAAGGAATTTTCAAAGTCTCTGACAGGAAGGGCATACACCTGGTACAACAACATCGCACCAGGAAGCATCACCAGTTGGGGAGATATAATTAATGCTTTTTATAGGAAGTACTTCTTCGTCTCGGAACAAGTTACTCTCTCTGATCTGGGAAGGATGTTACTGAAGAACAATGAGTATCCGAATGATTATGTGAAGAAATCCAGAGTCCAAGCTTTGGATTGTCATGACCCAAATGTCACTGAACAACAACTTGTAGACTTGTGCATCAACAGAATGATCCCAATCTACAGAGCTTTACTGGAGAATCTTCGACTCCAGACTTTCTCAGAGCTTCACGAAGCAGCCAAATGGTCAGCAACCACCGTACCCGCTTTACTGTAAAAGCAAAGGCTACAACAGTCGAGGAACCATGATAAAATTTAGGTAGAATACGCTTGATCAACAAGCCATACAATCTCTAACCTTTCACGAACGTTGTTACAGAAGGAAGCAAAAGGAAAGCTGAGACACAGCAACACAAGCATGCTTCTCCAATGTCCTACGCTCATCCAAAAGCATAAAGGAAGGATAATCAAACTCTAAATGCACATGTTCCGACCTAGTGTCCACAAAACTCAAAATTCCTTCTTCCCATTGAAGAAGTGATCAAATTACTGTAAGTCTAGATCCCATATGGTGAAATCAAATTGCCATTCATCATGAGATAGCCAACTGGAGAAGAAATGGAGAATCCCAGATATTGTCGCCTTCATGGGTTCTTCAATCATCCAACAAGTGACTGCAATGTTTTGAAGAGCATCTTCAAAGAGAAGGTCGATCCAGAAGAGCTTCAACTGGGGACTGAAGGAGCGCACAAAGATCCTCTCTCAATCAGGACTTGAGTCTCTCCGAGAAATCATTCAATGAAGCAGTTCAATCCTTGGTCGAACATAAACGTGAATTGCTTTATCTTTCTAAAGCACAAAGGAAAGACATGTTCACAGCACTGAATCACAGTGTGTCAAATGTTTGTCCATCTCGGAAATATTCCGTGAACCTTCATCCAAAGATGCACGACTGGGGACTGCTTACCATAGTCCATCTAAGAGGAAATGAATTCGGAAGAACGTTGATCAATGCTGACACCTCCATCAACATCATTCCACTGAAAACCACCCTCAGAGCAGCATACATCACTCGACAAGAAACTACTCATACTCCCTTCTCAATCAGAGATCGGGAATGCACACCCAGAAATGCTTATAGATACATCATCTCAAGATGAGAATAGGCTCAACCTGGACTGAAGCTAAGTTTCACATAATCAAGGGAGATCCAGGATATGACATGATCCTCAAACGAGCGTGGATCCATGCTGAAAAGATGGCTAATGACAAAGCGTCTTTGGTTGCACATCTCTCCAACGAAGAAAGTTCTGATCTAGAAGATTTGGTGGACATTCCATCATCAGGGCACTTGGAGGAATTTCTTTGACGAGGTTTAAGCAAGAACCAACAAAAAATGCATAATCATTCATCAAGAGGTTCTGCACTCAGGAAAGTCTCATTTCTCCCATGTCTATGTCATTTATTCCCTCACATGCTATCCTAGCATGGGGACTCTAGCAACTCTGCTATTGCAAGACGTTATGAATGGTAGTTTCACCACATTAATATTTTACCACGTGGTTGAATCTGACACCTCTCTGAATCGAGCATTTCACTAAAACATTCATTACTAAGATGATTTTCAACCACGACAAAGAATATGATGGGTATTCCCTGTAATATTTGCATGAGTGTCCATATGGGCCACAAAATCAGAAGGCTTTGATGTGTGCGCAAGTATGGAATCCCACAGCAAAAGCAATGCCGAATCAACATAAGATACTCGGGGCCGAGACGATCAAGCGAAAGACATTCGATGCTTAAGGGATGTGACGCTTCAACGCACAAGCATATAAGATGAACACCTCTGGGACGCACTTGGGGACTTGATCTTGTTGAAAAGATCAATTTAGATCAATTTTAATAAATGTATTCCACATAACAAGTCATTGAAACCTGATGTGATGCCATGAAACGTCATCAACACATCTCTACATTGCAAACCTTACGCGACTGAGAAACTTCTTATCTTCACCGATTACATCCAGAATAGAGACTGTGGCTTCTGTCGGTAACAACATCAATTCCCTGACGAAGCCACTTCACAGTAAAGTCACACTGTTCAGGAGAATTTGGGTTGAAACCCCAGTACACCCTCATCTTAGGGATGCTCAACTCACCCACTAGTTAGTGAATGTAAAGACTCACTGGGTGGAGGAGCAAAGATTATGTCGATAATCATGGTTCTAGCCATTTCGGTCTCTGGAGCAACTCCGACCATAGTATCGGAATCAACAAGGATATATGGAGGACCTCCATCCGTGGTCTCATCATCAGCAAGGATCTTTAGAGCAAATCCAATTGTAATCTCAGCATCAACAACGGTCTCAGGAGCAGCATCCTCAAGATCGGCTTCATCAACTGTCCATCCTCTGAGGTGTTACTCGCTGGATCAGACTTCTCCAAGTACTAATGATTCATATCAATATGTGTAAACATGAAAACATGTTAACATGAAAGTCTTCCCAAAGCTTGCACGATGGACAAGCACAAGCCAAAGTATTCTACAAGATGTTCTCATCACCTCTACAAATGAGATACAACACATTTCAGGTCATGGGTTTACAAAAATGTACCAATGGGTGAGGAATGGGATAATGCTTCCTTAATAAAAGATGACCGTTTATGTCTCTGCTACAACATACCAAAAGGGCGCATCAATCGGACATACGAGCAGAAAGATATGGCTTCCACACCCAGGTTTATGAAATCTGAAAATTTGCACGGGATTACAAGTTATGAATGTGCACGCGTCATTGACTGCCCTAGACATCTCCAAATTGAAGGATTCATTTTGCATATGATTCCTCAGTCTCTTAGCTTCGAAAGTTTAGGTCAATCATGAAATTCCGACATCGTATGAAGTTTCAGCAACTTTCAGAGCGGATGACATGCAAGCAGAAATTTCTAGACGGGATTCATAACACTCACAGTCGAGAGACATTCCCCTAGGTATTTCCACAAAGTCCTTAAACCTCGATATCTCCACCTTCCTATAAATAAGAAAGAATAAATAGAAGGAACGAAGAGAAGATCTCACCAATACTGGGGACTGACAGTCTGCCACTATAATACTACACGTTTTTCCATGAGGCCTCCATAAGTTTCGAAGCCGCAAGCAAATGGATGTTTTTGTGGCAAGCTTGTCTATCGAAATTTTACACCGTCCTGCGCAAAGCGGCAACTTGGAGCAATTGATGCAGAATCTAAGGATAGGCCGTTCTCTCCATACGGAGGTCCACTACAACATATCCAAAATTCACAGTTAAAATTTTCTGAAGAAGAATCGTGATTTTTCAAGCATATGGACATTCGTCCACTTCATTCAATCAGAGGTAAAGAGACAAATAAGGTTTCTGGTATTCATGAAGCAAAAATACTGAAATGATCAAGGCAGCATCTACACCTACAAAAATCAAAAGATTTTCAACTACTATAATGATTGATTGTCAGATTCGACATCATCTTCAGAGTTTTCCTAAGAAATCTCTTCGAGATGATCTTCAAGATTGTTATGGGCTGCATCTGAGTAGTCATCTTCCTCGCATTCATCTTGGAAATCAATCTTGGTCAATCATTCAGCCGCCATATCAGGTGGATATGGCTCAACTTCACAACAAACAGGTTTCCGGGAAGGTTTAACATCCGGATCAGAGGCTACGCCTTCAACAAAAGATCGTGTTCATCCTCATCCGCTCGTCTTGCCTTCTGAAGCTGGCGCCATTTTTGTCGAGCTTTTCATCTCCAGACCTCTTCTTCTGGGATGTCTCAGCACGTCTTTGCCTTTCTTCCACATCGGCTAAAGCTAAGAAAGCATAAGTTCTATCATGGACTATTCTCAGATGATCCAGAGACATACCTCGAATCAACTCCCTCGCCTTGCTAAAGGGACGATCCACTTTAGCATGAGCATCTGCAAAAGTCCTCATCTTGGTTTGGTGTTTCCAGAATATTTCTCGGGAAAATCAGAGACACCCAGGAGTCACCATTGTCTATTACGAAAAGCGTGGAGTCAAAACACGTTGGAAACAACACGCGCAAAACGGTAACAATCCAACTCTTATTTGTTTACAATTTCACTAACGATTGGTGATTTCAAAAACTTGCTCGTTTCTTCAAACCTGCAAAAACGAGCAAAAAATTCGTTATTCAAAAAATCAAAACTTGATTATTCATAAAACCGTGAACATAGCTTTCACTGTGTGAATATCCACTATTGAATTATGAAAGTTCACACCAAGACAATATTTCATCATAAATAATTGTCTATTTTTAATGATTATTTAAAATCAATTTCTTTGATTTTCAACAAAAAAGATTTAAACGTGAAGCAACTCACGTAAATAAAAGAAAACCTTTTTCTCTCGTGCGAGCATCCACCTTTGAAACGAGAGTTTATTCCGTTTTGTGAAAGCTCACATATTAATAAAATTTTGGTTTTCGTGAAAGCTCATAGACAATTTTTTTATCATTAGACGCAGGTCTATCATTAAAAAAAAAAAATTTTTACTCTCATACGAGCATCCACCATTGAAATGAGAGTTTATTCCATTTTGTGAAATCTCACATATTTAAAAAATAAATTTTTTGGTTTTCGTGAAAGCTCATAGACAAATTTTTTATTATTAGACGCAGGTCTATTTTTTTTTTTTAAAATCTCTCTTATGCTAGGGATTATTGTTTGTTTCTTAAACTAAAGAACGAACGAACATCCGTTCCTAAAACAAGGATTTCCTTTTTTGGGCCCGGGCCCATAAACGCTAAACCGACCAAAACTGGGGATCTGATCATCCGAATCATCAGTGCTTCATCTCTCTGTGCTCACGAGATGACACTCTATTATATCACCACAGTCCTCATCCAGGCATTTGATTGTACATGATATCATTGGAGCAAATCAGGGATTCTGGAAATGCCTTGTACGACTAAGTTTAACCATTTATCTCATCTACTGGAAAATCACCATCCAGTGCTTACTGTGGAACATGACTGTCCCTCACTAAGTAGGGGACTTAATTTTGATGGTGGATTTTCGACATAGGCTAAAATCATAAAATCATGATACTGCATGTTTCTGTCCTGACTTCAGGAATGTATGTGACAATTCATATTTTATGATCCGTGAACTATTTCACGATCTCTGACTGAGCGAACGTTCCTCTCAGAGCTATGATGAATATGTCTCTCGAAAGGCCTCTAGGCTGAGCTTTCGATTCTTTACACATATCATCATCACCTCTATATACAATCAAAATGATTGGGCGGCTCCTAGACATATTGCATGCTAGTGTAGAGCCTAACGCCTTCAGGACGTCACGCTGCTCGTTGTTCCCTGACAACGTAAAGAGATCGTGTATAGAGTCTCTTAATGATTGGACGGCTCCTAGACATATTGATGCTAGTATAGAGCCTAACGCCTTCAGGACGTCACGCTATTCGTTGTTCCCTGACTATACACCCCCTCATAACGAGTATGATGCTTCAATTATCTCATATCTCAATTATGCAAATAGGTTAATTCTAGCGTGTCATTCATCAACTGAATTCCTAGAAAATAATTTATTATATCTCATTACTCTGTTTCATGGTTGATCCTAAACTGGATTCCATGCATTATATTAGAGCATAGCTCGGTTGAGCCCACCAAGAGTTGGTATGTCAAGTTTGGTTGTCATATTTTAGTGAATCAAAACCCATTTAAAGAGTCGCTTGATTATATACTAGAGTCAACTTCGTATAGGTTAGATTGAAAGTGTTAGGATATGAGACTTACAAGTATTACATGAAGTCTTGAAGAATGTGAAGAAGTATGGAGCTACAACGATAACATCATCCTTCCTCTTGAGGTTAGTAATATTTGACTTGAACTGTTTCATTCCCTAACGTATCTTTCAAGTCGTGCATATTAAAAACATAACTGCGAAGCTGTGTATGATACTCTAGTTAGACATAGTATTAAGGAATACAATACGAGGTTTATTGCTTAACTATTAAACTTTATATATAAGACATCGACATGATCATATGAATGCTATTGTTATTATGTATGGGTATGAGTGAAGATTTCATCCTAGGAAACAATGTTTTACATTCGTTTAAAGGAAGTAAGTTCATAAACTCGTTTTGTGAATCGAAAGGGAAATCGCTAGGCTTATTGGTATTGTTATTCATTGCAAATCTATTTTGAATTACCAATATGTGTGTTTAGTATAACCGCTCATAAACTTGTTTATGTATCTTGGTAAAACTATTCACAAGGCCTGAATTATGTATTGGTATGACTTTTATTAGTGAAACCTATCTTAAGTAATCACTCAAGATGGTATGATCGATGCCTTGTAAATAACAACTTTTATCTAGCCATTGGGGAACCGATCCTAGTAAGAGGTGCAACAAATTTACAAGAGGGGAATCGATCCTTGTAAGAGGTGCAACACGTTTTTAGTAGATGGGGGAACCGATCCTATGAACATGTGCAACAAGTTTGTAGTTTTTGGGGAACCGATCCTACGGACATGTGCACCAAATACAGGTAGTTACTATAAGTATGTGGGGGAACCGATCCTAGTACCTAGTCAACCAAGTTTTGGTAACTAGCGTGACTATGCACAGTACTCACATTGAGGTAGAACCGAACTAGTTTTGGTAGAACCGTGTAACCCATGATTGGTGATTTGATAGGATAATCAATCACATAGTTCTTGGAAGTCAGATGAACCGATTCTAAATTCATTTGGAAGTGTGGCAAATCGGTTCCAAGATTGTAAGTATGAAAAATGACTTGCAAAGTAAAGATGTCGACATACTTTGAACATGTGCAATAACTCTTATCATTAATTGTTCAAAGATATTCCTTAATAGCTAAAGGAAAATCCCAGGATCGAAATAAATTGAGAATCTTTTAATTAAGGTTTCTTAGTTTTATATGCTACTTAATTTCCAGCAATTAAATGCATATCTTTAGAAAATAATAATTAGTAATGTGCATTTACTGATTATAGAATTTTCTATTGGGATTTCGGTGAATATTTGGACAGTGCATTTCCAGGAATTATGAAAACCGAATTTGTGTTTATTGCATATCTTTGAGAATATTCGGTTTTGGAAATTCCTTGGTGTCCAAACTTCCTTTGTCTATAAATATTGAAGTTTGCATTTCTAGCAAACTAATCCTCAGAGCCGGCAAAACTACCTCAGTTGTGTTGTTACTGGTGGAGCCGCCTATCGGAGAGGAAAGTACCCTAATTAGGAGAAATCTCTTACGGTCGCTCGGTTTAAAGACTTCTTTGGGATTGAGAAGCTCTATTAGTACCGTTGGTGGGAAACTAGATAATTGCAGTTTATTTTAGTTTTCGATTGATTTCTTAACTAACGGTTTTTAAACTTTGATTGCACCTAGTTTGTTTATGCTTGAGAATCTTCTCTTCTGATATAAGATTCACTCAAACTAGATCGAAGTTTTGACGGGGATCTTTAGGATGCTTGTAGATCTAAAGACGTCTTGTGATAATCCAACTTTAACAGACTCCGTTCTATGTGTGATTGATCACAAGAGATTCAAGTTGATTGTGTGCAGGTGCTGATTGAAGATCAAAGAAGATTTGAAGACAAGAAGACTTTTTGGGTTCATAATCTTTGGTGTGCATAATACTTGTTTCGTCTAGAAAGGGATCCAACTATAATCGGTTTATCCTTGTGATAGATTGGATTGATTAGTTGAGTAGATCGGCATCAATACACTTCTTTGTGATTAATAGTATTGATTGCATAGTCTAACAATTACTTCGGTAGTTGTTGAGATATTGATCTAAGGACCCGACAAAGGATTTTATTGGTTAAACGCAAAAGCCTTTGTCAAACTCATATCACGTTATTTGAAAAGAGTTGTTACCGAACAGATTTGTTGTTCCTTTACTGTTTGGAATACGAACCAAAGGAATT
>JAJJMB010018262.1:1340953-1369200 GCA_023531105.1 Papaver atlanticum | reverse complement strand
GGTGGGAAACTAGATAATTGCAGTTTATTTTAGTTTTCGATTGATTTGTTTGACTAACGGTTTTTGAACTTTGATTGCACCTAGTTTGTTTATGCTTGAGAATCTTCTCTTCTGATATAAGATTCACTCAAACTAGATCGAAGTTTCGACGGGGATCTTTAGACTATTTGTAGATCTAAAGACGTCTTGTGATAATCCAACGTTAACAGACTCCGTTCTATGTGTGATTGATCACAAGAGATTCAAGTTTATTGTGTGCAGGTGCTGATTGAAGATCAAAGAAGATTTTAAGAAAAGAAGACTTTTTGGGTTCATAATCTTTGGTGTGCACAATACTTGTTTCGGCTGGAAAGGGATCCAACTATAATCGGTTTATCCTTATGATAGATTGGATTGATTAGTTGAGTAGATCGGCATCAATACACTTCTTTGTGATCAATAGTATTGATTGCATAATCTAACAATTACTTCGGTAGTTTTTAAGAGATTGATCTAAGGACCCGACAAAGGAGTTTATTGGTTAAACGGAAGAGCCTTTGTCAAACTCATATCACATTATATGAAAAGAGTTGTTACCGAACAGATTTGTTGTTCCTTTAATGTTTGGAATACGAACCAAAGGAATTGTTCCAAGTGCGTGACTTACTGCAAGTTGGAGGCGCAGGGATAGTGAGGAAACTAGGTGAACTATAGGTTTAGTTGCTTGGTCTCAACTATACGAAGTTGGTTTGATTTTGTATAGCGGCTTAATTCTGAGAGTATTCAATTCTGGACTAGGTCTCGGGGTTTTTCTGCATTTGCGGTTTCCTTGTTAACAAAATCTTGCTGTGTCATTTACTTTTATTTTCCGCAATTATAATTGTGTTTATTATAATTTAAAGTAAATCGCACAAACGTTAATTCCTATTTTACTTGATAGACAATCCCTAGAGTTTGGTTAAGTCCGAACCTATTATCAAGTAAACATACTTCATTCTTTTATTGTCTCGATCTCGTATCCATAGACGATCACACGAAGTGTGAACCGATTAGTTGTATTGTCTCGACTCAGTCCATAGACAATCACTTTCGGAAAAAGACTTATAGGTGGAAAAGTTTTAGATTGAGGTATATTTGGGTACCGTCGTATTTTAAGATTAGTAATAGATACTTAACTCATTTTATTACTCTGTTTCATGAATTATTCTCAGATAAATTTCATGAATTAGTAATAAATACTCAAATAATTTTTATTACTCTGTTTCATGATCTCCGAATTCATGAATTAGTAATAAATATTCACTGATCGGGCATCTGGGCCACTACCGAGTAAGCCCCGAGAAAACTGTGCGAGTGTACTGAGCAATAATGCACAAACGTGCACCCAAACGCACGAACGAGCGTTCAAAAATATGGACGAACGAGGAACCTATGCAAAATAGGAAGGAAATAATATTAAATAAAATAAACAAGAGGCGTGGGACCGGGCCCACCGGCCGACCGGTCCCCCTCTTCCGTTACTTTATTTTATTTTAATCTATTTTATTATTTTCCTTGTTTGAGCAAACTCCTTCGTTTGAGCAAAACTCATAATTTCTCCATATTTTCCTTCAAACGATGAAAAATAGTAAAAAATATGGAAAGGTGTCGCGGGACCGGGCCACCTAGCCGGCCGGCCATGCCCTAGTCGTGACCGGTCCCACACCTTACAATTCCTTATTTTCTCATATTATTATTTCCTTCATCTCATGAAACTCATCCGTTTGAGCAAAAACCCTAGTTTTTCAATATTTTTTCAAATATTGCTCAAACCATGGAAAAGCCAAAAATTCATATGGTCACATGACCGACTAGGCTACTCACGGATAATATTAAAATACTATTATTTTAATATTTTCAAAATAATTGTAGCACGGGCAAAGTTTTGCTTGCTCATTCGAGCAAAATCGAGAGTTTCAGTCAAGATCAAACTCTTCTGAAAATCCAAAATATTGCTCAAACGCGCACCATAGAATACCAAAATTCTCAAGACTAAGATACGTACAATATGGTGACACGGTCATGCCACATTGACAGACCAAGGTCGGCCCTTAGGCTTGCAATGAGCCGGTCCCACACTCTTTCATAATTTTGACCTAATTAGCTTTCAACAGTTCATGTTGGGTTCAAACTCTTTCCAACCAACTTGAAATTTTCTCAATCGACCACCAGTTGGTCCCACGACCACTCAAGGGCCGGTTTCACACCCCTTGTCCGGTCCCTCATCTCTCCATAATTAGGTTTTATTACCTAATGTTCAGACGAGCACTATTTTAATAAATGATTAAACCAGCATTTAATCATCCTCTCACCAACTGGTCAACAAAGGACTTTGATGCATGCTCACTCGAGCACCTGGGCGCTACATGGTCGTCCATTATCACATGTATCCGGTCCCTCCTTCTCTCAGTGATCGATTTTCAGTAAATCATCAATTGATCAGCAAGTGATCAAAATTAGGGTTTCGAACTGAATGCTTTGCAAATCATAATTCTGAGAAAGTCGAAACACTAATAATTTTATGTTGATCCAGCAATCAACATCTTAATTAATTATATAATATTCGGTCCTGAAAAGACGAGGGTACCCAATTATTCCTCAATCTAAAACTTTTCCACCTATAAGTCCTCTTATCAAAAGTGATTGTCTATGGACTGAGTCGAGACAACACAACGAATCGGTATTCACACTTTGTGTGATCGTCTATGGATACTAGATCGAGACAATACAACAAACAAAGTGTGATTACTTGATAATAGGTTCGGACTTAACCGAAATCTATAGGATCACTATCAAGTAATACGGAATTAGCGTTTGTGTATTTTACTTCTAATTATAATAAAAACAATTATAATTGCGGAAAAAGAAAAGTAAAAGACACAGCAAGATTTTGTTAATGAGGAAACCGCAAATGCAGAAAAACCCCGGGACCTAGTCCAGAATTGAATACTCTCAGAATTAAGCCGCTATACAAAATCTAAACCAACTTTGTATAGTTGATACCAAGCAACTAAACCTATAGTTCACCTAGTTTCTTCAGTATCCCTGCGCTTTCGACATTCGATAAGTGCACGCACTGGAACAATTCCTTTAGTTCGTATTCCAAACAGTAAAGGAATAACAAATCTGTTCGGTAACTAAGCAATCAACCAATATAGAGTCTACCAAGATACTATATAGTGATACCGATCTACGCAACTAATCAATCAAATCTATCAAAGATAAACCGATTATAGTTGGATCCCAGCCGATCAAGTTTTGTTCACACCAAAGATTATGAAACCAATAAGAAATCTTCTTTGTCTTCAAATCTTCTTAGATCTTCAATAAACACCTACACACCACAACTTAAATCTCTTGTGATCAATCACGCATAGAACGGAGTCTGTTAACAATGGATTATCACAAAACGTCTATAGATCTACAAATAGTTCTAAAGATCCCATCGACACTTCGATCTAGTTTGAGTGAATCTTATATCAGAAGAGAAGATTCTCGAGAATAAACAAACTAGGTGCAATCAAAGTTCAACAACCGTTAGTCAATCAAATCAATAGAAAACTAATAACACTGCAATTATCTAGTTTCCCACCAACGGTACTCGTAGAGCTTCTTGATCCCAAATAAGTCTTTAAACGAGCGGTCATAAGAGATTTCGCCTAATTAGGTTACTTTCCTCTCCGAATAGACGGCTCCACCAGTAACAACACAACAAGGTAGTTTTGCTGGCTCTTAGGATTAGTTTACTCGAAATGCAAACTTAGGTATTTATTGACCAAGGATGTTTGGACACCAAGGAATTTCCAAAACCGAATATTCTCAAGATATGCAATAAATGCCCAGATCGGTTTTCATAATTCTTGGAAATGCTCTGTCCAATATCTTCCGAAATCTCACTAGAAAATCTCCAATTAGTAAATGCACATTACCAATTTTTATTCTCCAGAGATACGCGTTTAATTGCTGGTAATTAAAAGCATATAAAATTAATAACCTTAATTAAAAGATTCTTAATTTATTTCGGCCAGGGATCTCCTTGAGTTATTAAGGAATATCTTTGAACAATAAAAGATAAGAATTATTGAACATGTTCAAAGTATGTCGACATCTTTTTCTTTGTAAATCCTTTTTCATATTTACAATCTTGGAACCGATTTACCACTCTTCCAAACGAGTTTAGAATTGGTTCATCTGATTTCCAAGAACTATGTGATTAATCAAATATCAAATCAACAATCATGAGTTTACGGTTTTACCAAACACAAGGATCGGTTTTACCTCCATATGGTTACTGGAACCGGTTACATCAGTTACCAGGATCGGTTACATCAATTACCAGGACCGGTTACCATATTCTCATGGTATTACTTGTGATCGGTCACACCAGTTACTAGGATCGGCTACACCAATTACTAGGACCGATTACACCAATTACAAGGATCGATTACACAACTCTTTTGTAATCGGTCACACCAATTACTAGGATTGGTTACACCAATTACTAGGATCGGTCACACCAATTACAAATATCGATCATACCATCTTAGGTGATTACTTAGGATCGGTTGTACTAATAAAAGTCATACCAATACATAAGTCAGGCATTGTGAATAGTTTTACCAAGATACATAACAGATTATGATCGGTTCTACTAATCCACACATATTGGTAATCCAAAGATATGCAATGAATAACAATACCAATAAGCCTAGCGATTTCCCTTTCGATTCACAAAACAAGTTTATGAATGTATTTCCTTTAAATAAATGCAAGCATTGTTTCCTAGGATGAAATCTTCACCTTTACCCATATACATAATCACAATAGCATTCATACGATTATGTTGATGTCTTATATACGAAGTTCAAAAGATAAACGTTATACTTCGTATTATAATTCCTTAATACTATGTCTAACTAGAGTATAATCATTCACAGCTTCGCAGTTATGTTTTCAATATAGCACGACTTGAAAGATACGTTAGGAATGAAACAGTTCAAGTCAAAATATTACTAACCTCAAGAGGAAGGATGATGTCGTCGATGTAGCTCTTTACTTCTTCACATTCTTCAAGTCTTCGAGTAATACTTGTATGTCTCATATCCTAGTCTTTCTAGTTTAACCTATACGAAGTTGACTCTAGTACATAATCAAACGACTCTTTAAATGAGTTTTGATTCACTAAAATATGACAACCAAACTTGAAATACCAATGCTTGGTGGGTTCAACCGAGCAATGCTCTAACAGGTCTAGCTACCAATATTTTTATTAATGTTTTATTTGGTCATGCTACCAATAATTCATCAAACGAGCAATATTTGCTCAGACAAGGAATATTGATTCAACTATCAATATTCCATAATTTATAAAATGAGCAATATTTTCTCAGACGAGGAATATTGATTCAACTACCAATATTCAGTAATTCATCAAACGAGCAATATTTGCTCAGACAAGGAATATTGATTCAAATATCAATATTCTTCCGTAATTTATCAAATGAGCAATATTTGCTCAGACGAGGAATATTGATTCAACTATCAATATTTAGTAATTCATCAAACGAGCAATATTTGCTCACACAAGGAATATTGCCGAACGGGAGTAGAAAATTCATGGTTTCAGACCAGAATCTTTTTCTAAACCCACAAACAGTTACAACATCACATGTCTTCTGGAAATTCTCGATTCCAGACCATAAACCCGAAGCTTTTACCAAGGCTACCACATCTGGATGCTCTCTGTCCAACAACCAAAACTTTCCTTGTTGGTGCTTTAGTTTAGGGACCACTATATAGGGAAACTACAAAGAATATGAAATTTTGGTTGCTATAATTAACAATCCATAATAAAATTAAAATAACAAACATTAAAGTTAATTTATTACCTTTGCAGCACAAACCCTAGCAACCCATGATGATTGGTAACCAAATATGACAGATCTATCTTTTGGCTCACCCCAAGGTCTGCCATTGTGAAAAAGCGGGGGTCTAACAACCACGCCCAATATTTCGTTCGACAATCTGTATGGACTAACTCCAATATAATTCCAAGAGAATCAACTAGACAGTCAGACCCAATCAAGGACATATATCCAAGAGTTATATCTCTGTTTCTCAATGTAATCAGCAAATCAAACAGATAGAATCCATGAGCCTGATTATTATGGGAAACAACTTGAACGGTACCAAAGACCAATGTTCAAGTGTCTATCAATTTCAATCAACAACCAAAGGTAGGATTTACCAATTGATTGAACTACGCACAACCTGTGATATTTCAATCATATAAACAAATATAATGCGGAAAAGAAATAACACAGGCAACAGAGATTTTGTTAACGAGTAAACCGCAAATGCAGAAAACCCCCGGGACCTAGTCCAGATTTGAACACCACACTGTATTAAGCCGCTACAGACACTAGCCTATTACAAGTTAACTTCGGACTGGAATGTAGTTGAGCCCTAACCAAGTCTCACACCGATTAAGGTACAGTCGCGTTCCTTACGCTATGTACCCCAACAAGACTCTACGCACTTGATTCCCCTAGCTGATATCACCCACAACTAAGAGTTGCTACGACCCAAATTCGAAGACTTTATAAACAAATTTGTCTCCCACAAAAAAGTCTATTCTGATAGATAAATCCGTCTCCCACAGAAATACCTATGAAGTTTTGTTCCGTATTTTGATAAATCAAGGTGAACAAGAACCAATTGATATTCCGGCCTTATATTTCCGAAGAACAGCCTAGAAATATCAATCACCTCACAATAACTTAACTATATGGTAGTAGAACAAGTTATTGTGGAATCACAAAGAATGAGACGAAGAGCTTTGTGATTAATTTTTATATCTTACCTATCGGAGATAAATATCGAGAAAATCTTATAGAAGATAGTACTCAATACGATAGAACAAGTAAGATCAGAACACGGAACTACAAAGAAAATAGTTGGGTCTGGCTTCAGAATCCTAATGAAGTCTTTAAGTCGGTAACCTATAATGGTTTTATGAAAAACCTAGGTTAAAGGAGAATCGACTCTAGTACGCAACTAGTATCACACAGGATTGTGGGGATTAGGTTTCTCAGTTGCTAGAGTTCTCCTTTATATAGTCTTCAAATCAGGGTTTGATAGCTTTGAAATAAAGCAATCAATATTCACCGTTAGATGTAATCCCGATTTAAGATTCAAGCTAAGTTTACTTAAAACCATAGCAATATATCTCCACTGTTAGATGGTCTTAGCTTGTTACACAAAAATGAAATATACATTCATTTAGATATGGGTAACCGTACCTAAACGTGTATATTGAGTTGGCTCAATAACAGTTAACCGAAGTTAGCCATATGAACACTTTTGTATTAACCACATTTATCTAACACTTCTAGATCAAATGATAATCAAATGAATCTAATTGTGTTACTCATAAAGTTGATCAATTGTTTATATTCTCACAGAAGTATACAAGACACAATTAAAACAAAATCGGATTAATTCAAAAGAATCAGTTCATGAACATTTAGCCACGGTTTACAAAGATTTCATTCCTTAATTTATAAATATATTTGTTCACGAGTATGAAATCATACTTAAACGGTTTTAGAACTTAAACCAACTAAGTTTGCAAACGGGTATGAAAACTTAAGTTCCGGACTTTGGTCTTGTCCGACAGTTCACGAACGGGTACGCATACTGTCGTCCCGGACCTAACTCATGTGAAACCGTTCGTAAACGAGTATGCAAACTTGGTTCCCGGACTTTGACAGTTAAAACCGTTCGCATAC
Organism: Papaver atlanticum; assembly: GCA_023531105.1. NCBI lineage: Eukaryota > Viridiplantae > Streptophyta > Magnoliopsida > Ranunculales > Papaveraceae > Papaver > Papaver atlanticum. The sequence goes on along the minus strand of JAJJMB010018262.1, from coordinate 1,361,392 downwards.
TGGTACACAAACTTGGTTCTCGGACCTGAATCATACTACAGTTCGCATACTGGTATGTATACTGTGCTATATCCAGACAATGGTTATTTGTTCTAAACTCCTATTTCAAGCATTGAAACATCCTTAGAAGACGACAATAGCTGTCTCACACAAACTATTAGCTTATAAGTAATTTTCAAGTGATCGAATGATCAATACGAAACAATCCGAGTCTACATCAAATGACTGTCTCACACAAATCATGTAAGATGTTTCAAGGAAATTTTCACATGATCATCTTTTGACTCATTATTTAGTTTCCAACAAATAAATTATTTCCAACTAAACTCGTCAAGAATAATGATGAACGTAGTTAAAGCAAAAAGCTTTCCAACACATATTTCGAGAAAGATATAAGCGAGTTAAACTCAACTCGAAATATAAAATATGTATAATGTAAAAGTCTATATAGCTATACGACTTAGTCTCATTAGGAGATAGAATAGAATAGACTTCTGAGTGACATATAAGAAAATAACTATCAATATTCTTCCATTATTTATCAGATGAGCAATATTTGCTCAGACGAGGAATATTGATTCAACTATCAATATTCAACAATTCATCAGACGAGCAATATTTGCTCAGGCTATCAATATTCATCATATTGATTCAATCATCAACATACATTCGAAAACTATACATATGTCCCAGCAGACATGTTCAATCCATGAATCATAGAGCATTCGACAATCATGCTCGACTGAATGATACTTAGACTCATTGTCTAATCAAGTCAAAAACTGACTAATTAAATACACGTCTTCCTTGCAGACTCCACAAATCATGAGACATCAATCATGTCACATGGGGGGATATTAATTAGGGTTTTGGTATGGCGGCCTACGGCACGTGTGTTCATCCATGATGAGAAATGTCAGTAAGTCGTGCAAGCAGTTGAGGGAGTTAGCAAAGTAGTGGGTGGACAATCAACCAAGTCTCCGCACGACCTGGAACTAGTTAAAGCATGATTTCCCACTTTCCCACTCTTTCACTCGAGTAACCGTCACACTTATTGGAGATCAATGTGTCCATGTTCTAGCAATATAAATAAGTTCCCTGAATTCATGATTAAAAAGACAACAGAGATATGAGAATTATCACAACAATTCTCATCTGAACAATCACTCTCAATAGAGCAGAATTAAAACTTATTCGAACCCAGCAGTTCATTTGCAGAAACCTACAACACATTCACAATCCTTGATCACCATTGATCTCACACACTTCTCAGCTTCCCTCCTATAGAACGACCCTTTTCCTTCTTTGTGGCCGAATTGACTCTGGAACGGCCATTGTCTTGGTTTAGGCCGGAGTCCTACAGATTGATCTCTCGAACTCAAAGCACTCCCGTGCAGTGTATCTGTTTGAGGTTAAGCAATTTGCTCGGTTTAGGAGTCTCCGTCCGCACGGTCGTCTCTTCACTTCCTAAAAAACCAGTAAGTCGTTTTTCCCCATCAACAAGACTTCATTATGATCGGAGTTTACAATATGATTACTGGAGCATTGAAATTGCATATAGTATTATAAGAGCTTTTAACCGAAAAGTTTCCTTTTCTATCAAGGGTCCAAACCAGAGTATCCTCCTTAGTAATCAGGAATTGATTAGATTAAAAATATTGATGCCTTTTCAACAACAATTCTTTCTTTATAAGTATTGTGTGAAAAATATAATGTAATTAGATTGGTAATGAACTTATAGTCGTTGTGGAATAGAATTCTTAGAAATCAGCACATTTATCTCAGTGGATAGAGCGTCTGTTTCCTAAGCAGAAAGTCATAGGATGAAAATCATTACCAGCTACAAGGATTACCATTGGTTGATTAGAGATTTAAATTATAGGGTGTCTCATCACCCGCTAGAATATCACATTGATCTTGTAATTTCATAAAACGAAATTTACCTATTTCTTAGTGCGAGATTCAAGTATTAATAAGGCTCCGAAATGATGAAAAGGCTCTACTCTCCATTTGGCATAAGCATCCTGTGCAGCAAACCTGTCGCCTTTGTGCCTAGCAAGAAACTCGTTGTACTTGCAACACAATTTATTAACGTCAATCGTCCTTGAACAAACGTAATCGGGTCGATAATGCATGATGGTGTGGTTTCTTATACTTACCGTCCATCTTTGGAACAAAAGGACCCGATGCAACTTGAATCCAAAATATACTCTTGTGTTGGTGTTCTCAGGGAAGATCCTTGACAATGTAATAATTTTAACCCATTCGGTCTCTTCCTCAACATCCTTTAATGTATTCCTTAGTTGGAATAGGTCTTCACACCGTTTCTTTGCCTTGAGTATGTCTTCTTCTTCCATCGAAACACTTGACAATGATGTGGTAGTTCGTTTGCTTCTTTTAAGTATGCCTTCAAATGAATTGGTAGTTGATGATGATGGAGTAGTTCGGTTGCATCTTCTAAGTATGTGTTTGCATGATTTGGAAGTTGATGATGATGGATTTGACATCTTCGAATAAAAAAAATGAACAATGGAGAAAGCTTTCTTTGAATAAGGTAGTGTACATATGATAGAGAATAGACTATCCTCTTTATATATACAAGGGACCAACGGCTATAATTTCAAAAAAAAAAAAAAAAAAGTCGTTTGCGGTAATAATTGGATTATATGTAAGCACGTATAGTCTGATTGTTAATTCTGAATAACTGGAAATAGATACCTTTTCATAATCGGTTTATATTTGAGGCATATAAAGACTGATTCTTGATTTCTCTACAAACCCAATCTTGGGTCCAGAATCGGTTATATGTGCATTAGCGTAAAACGATTGTGGTTGATGTTCATAACATCAACCCAGCATCGATTTCTAGAGATGTAAATAAAAACCGATTCCTGTCAACATCAACAATGTTAGGATCTGCTTACTGTTTTATTTTATCAAGATCAATAAACACACACAGATAATAAATATCAAGCAAACACTCAAACAAAGAAAATAACGAAAGCAAACCAGAACACAGGATTTATAGTGGTTCGGCAACGTGCCTACGTCCACTTCGGTGATGATGATACCTTTCCACTAAATGAAAATCTCTGAAGAACAACTTACAAGAAAGTAGTACTCTCAATTCTGTAACCTCGCCAAATTAAAGAAAACCTCTCAAGTGCTCAAGTTTCTCTCTTCCTTAAGCTCTATATCAAAACTATCGGACTCTGGCCCCTATTTATACTGGAGAAATACTTGGATTTCAAGTATAAACTCTTGCAAGACAAGCATCCAGTACTTGCAAGACAAGTTCCTGTCCCAAGTATGGAAATACTTTACTGCCAAGTCTTAGACACTTGGAGACCAAGTTTATGCCTTAAGGAATTAACAACAAACTTCACAAATCTCCACCTTTGTTGATAATCCTTCACCTGTCATCATTGTTCTTCACTTACGTACATCATCACCCCACCTTGCACCTAACGGTGCCTAAACTGGTAAAATATTGATTATGTTCAAACAATCTTTCAACTTACTCAATGATACCACCTTCGTCATCATGTCCGCAAGATTATCCTTCCTGTGAATTTTTGGAACTGAAAATTCTCCACCATCTACATTGTCTCTAGCAAAATGATACGAATATTGATATGCTTTTCCCTTCCATGAAAATATTCATGCTTCAACAAATCTATAGCACTCTGACTATCACAATGCACATCTATGCATTCTTGTTTGACTCCAAAATCTTTAACCAATCCTTTAAGCCAGGTTGCTTCCTTTATGGTCTCATTTATAGCTATTAGTCCAGCCTCCATTGTTGATTGAGCTACAACTGGCTGTAAACAAGACCTCCAGATTATCGGACTACAAGCCAATGTAAATACATATCCAATTGTTGATCTATAACGATCTACATCTCCTCCATAATTAGCATCTACATACCCACAGACTTGATGCTCTTCACCAGCAACCTGTTGGTAAACCAAACCAACAGTTACTGTTTGCTTTAGGTACCTTAGTATGCCCTTCACATCTTGCCAATGTTGTTTCCCCGGATTTTCCATAAACCTACTAACAACACCAACTGCTTATCCAATGTCGGGTCGAGTACAAACCATTACATACATTAAACTGCCAACCGCATTCGCATATGGAACACGAAACATGTACTCTTCATCAGCTGTAGTACTTGGTTTCATCTTCATTGACAATTTCAAATGTCCACCTAAAGGTAGACTCATAGGCTTTGAATCTTGTAATCCAAACCTCTCTAGAACCTTTTCTAGATATTTCCTTTATGTACGACACAATCTGCCATTTTTTCTGTCCCTTCTAATTTCCGTTCCAAGTATTTTCTTAGCTGCTCCAAAATCCTTCATTTCAAACTCCATACTTAATTGATATTTTAACTTCTCAATATCCACCATGCTCTTCGCAGCAATGAGCATATCATCCACGTATAGGAGTAGAAAGATCAAAGAACCATCTTGCAACTTCTTTGAATACACACAACTATCATAAAGACTATGTGTGAACCATTGTCCTTCATAAATGTATCAAATCTCTTATACCATTGTCTAGGTGATGTAATTTTAAAGTGGTAAGTAAGGTTGTCGTTCACTCGGACTTGTGAAGATTCGAGTTTTTAAATTTAATAAAAATATATACAAAAATATTAAACAATGGTGAGAGAGACTGGGATTCGGGATTCCACCGAATTCAAAACATAAGGTTCAATTATTAATTCTTTGACAATTTTAGCTCAAGAAAGACAAGGACTCTATTTTTGCCAAGGTAGATTCTCAAAACATTGATTGTAAATCCTAAGCATGATGTATCAAAACACCTAAGCTAAGACATCATCAAATTAAATGACAACCAATTAATTCAAATCATATTTTCAATTAAAATAAATGCAAAAGTCTTAAAAAGAATTAATAAAATTACCCCAAGTATGATATTCGTCTTCCTCCGTCATCCCAGTGTTTGGGTTTAGCTCCTCATGGTAAAAACATGCTCAAAAGATAGAAACATGGCTCAAAAGGTGTTTTTATTGAAGAGAAATAATAATACAGCGAATCTGCAACGCTTTTATGGCGTTACAGAATCACCGATACAACTGAAGTGCTGTTAATAAACAATAATATAAGACTGCTTATGCGACGGTTTAGTGTGGGTCGATGTTCTTCGTGTTCTTCGCGACTGTTCAGTGTGCGTCTTATGTTCTTCGTGTTCTTCAGCTCCGCACTAGCAGAAAACAGCAGCAGGTAACTTTCTGTTCGTCTTGATTTCTCACTCCTCAGCCCTTCTCAGCCCCCAAAACTCTAGACACCCCTTATATATGACCCAACCAATCTATTTATATCAAAAAGAGCGATTAAATCTCTCCAAAATCTTCCGAAATCTCTTTCTTTCTCTTCACGGCAAAGTTGCGGCAATTTCTTGTTTTAGAATTTCCACGCGTATCTGGGCTTTCCTTTTGATTCTAAACTCTTCCTTAGATATATATTAAGCTTTGGGAAGAAAATCTTGCCTTTAATCTCTCTAAAATTTCCTAAAACAAGTCACACACGTGACTTTCCATATTTTGCTGTTGAGATCAAAACCTGTCGATTGAGCCCAGTTTAATCGATTTAAACACCCATGTTAGATTCATAGACCCATAAGGAGTCTACCCTATGAAAATCAGAAGTTTAATCGACCTCAAACTCCTCCAAATCACTACCACCAAAACAGCCACAAAAACATGCCGTACATTTTTGGTTTCCCGCCAATTTTCAGAATTTGAATGTGAAGGGGAAAGGTTACCCCTTATCCGATGGTCGCCCCTTATCCGTTGCTGGAGTCCGCATAACACTCGTCCCTTGGGTTGCATTCATCAACTTTTCGAGCCAATTTCGCCACAAAAGCTTATTTCTCCAAAAACACCTACAAAGAGATAAAATACCAAAATAAGTACAAAAATGGGTACTGACATTATACACAATAGAGATGAAAATAGTCACATAAATGCGTCTATCACTAGGCGATTGCTTGATCCCATACAATGATTTCTTTAATTTTCCTATATATTCTTCTTTATCTGCAACAACATAACCTTCGGGCTGTGACATATAAATGTCCTCTTCCAAAGTACCATGTAAGAACGCTGTTTTGACATCAATTTGCTCCAACTCTAAGTCATAGGATCCCACTATAGCTAACAAGGTACGGACTGAAGTGTGTCTTACAACCGGAGAGTATACTTCATTGTAATCAACACCTTCCCGTTGTGCATAACATTTTGCTACCAAACGTGCCTTATACCATATGCTATTTGTACCCGGAACTGCTTCCTTCTTCGCAAATACCCACTTGCAACCAATTGCTTTACTACCCTTAATCAACTTTACTAGTTCCCAAGTTTCATTCTTGTGTAGAGAATTCATTTATTATTCTGTAACCGCTTGCCATTTTTCAACGTCGGAATATTTCATCACCTCTTGAAAAGTGCATGGATCATCTCTATAAGTAATAAAAGCAAATGCTACATAATCCTCCATCCATGCTGGCGGCTTCCTGTTGCGTGGTTCTTTACTGTTTGCTAAGGATATAATTTCTCGTTGTTGCTGAGATTCTTCATCTTGAACCTCCTCCTCATCTGCACCTTCTTGAGATGTAGAATCAATTTAAGGAATTTCTTTTTCCTCGCCAGACTCTCCATTATGTAACTCCACCTGAGTATCTACTTCCACCTGAGTTATAGTTTCTAGCTTAGGGTTTAACAAAAACTTTTTGTCAAAAGTAACATTCCTGCTAATAACTTTCTTGGCACCACAACTTGTAACCCTTGACTAAATCTTTAACTCCACTATATATAGCCTTCTTTGCTCAGGGATCCAACTTATTGTCTCTGACGTGATAGTAAGACGGGCATCCAAAAAATCGAATGGAATCATAATTAGCAGGTGTACCTGACCAAACCTCCATAGGTGTCTTCAAATCAATAGCAACTGATGGTGATCTATTAATGAGATAGCACGCCATATTTACTGCCTCATCCCAAAATTCTTTACCTAATCCAACGTTGGATAACATGCACCGCGCTCTCTCCATAAGGGTACAATTCATCCGCTCCGCTACCCCGTTTTATTGAGGTGTTTTTCTCACTGTCCAATGTTAACTATGCCTGCACTTTGACAATACTCCTTTAGTGGGTCGTTCTTGTATTCCCCACCATTATCAGACCGTAGTCGCTTCACCTTCTTGTCTGTCTGGGTTTCTATCATAGTCTTCCATACCTTAAATCTTTCGGAAACTTCATCCTTCGTCTTCATAGCATACAACCACACTCTGCTTGAAAATTCGTCGATAAAAGTGACAAAGTACCTCCTTTCTCCTTTAGAAACTTCCTCAGAAGGACCCCATACATCAGTTTGTATATAATCCACAATACTCTTAGTACGATGGATTGCTTTACCAAACCTCACCTTATGCTGTTTTCCATAAACACAATGTTCACATAAATCTAGTTTAGCTTTCTTCAACTTGTCAAGCACGCCTTTCTTGCAAAAAATATCTAGTCCTTTCTCACTTATATCCCCCAGCCGCATATGCAAAAGTTTTGAAATACTAGATTCTTCATCATTCCCAAACCCTACATAAACTCCATCTACTACTGTACCACCTTTTAAGAAATATAATTTTCTTTCTCTATTAGCTTGAATCACCAATTTAGAATCTGAATTTAAAACCTTTGTAAATCCACCTTCCATTACAATTCGGTAACCCTTGGACTCTAAAATACCGAGTGATATCAAATTCTTCTTCAATTCAGGAATGAGCCTTACCCCAGATAAAGTGTGGACTTTACCTTCATGATTTTTGATTTGTATTGTTCTAATCCCAACTACACCACATGCATAATTATTACCAAGTAGTATAGTACCACCTCCTACAGATTCATAAGAGGTAAACCAGTCCTTATTTGGACTCATATGATAAGAACAAGCTGAATCAAAAATCCAGACTTCACGATGATCACCACATGTAACCATCAGCACTTCTCCTATTTCAGAACCTTCTTCAGCTATTGCTATTTGAGAACTTGATTCACGATTCACCTTAGCTTTAAGCTTTGGACAATCTCTCTTACAATGCCCTTCTTTGTGACACCAATAACATTCATACTTTCCTTTGGATTTTCCCTTATACTTGGATTTATTATTTCCATATTTCTTCGCGTTATTCCCATTGTTTACATATAACCCTACTGCTTGATCACTTTTCATTTCACCCTTCTTGCAGAACTCATCACTTAATAAAACATCAATTACATCATCTAGTTTGATAGTATCCTTTGATACCAATGTAATTTGTATCAAAGTATCATATGAATCCGGAAAAGAACACAGTAGTAGCATAGATTGGTCTTCATCTTTAACAGTTTCTCCAACATTCGTCAGGTCAGTCATCAACTTATTAAAATTATTAATTTGTTCGTTAACAGATGTACCTTCTTTGAATCGGAATCGATACATTTATTTCTTTCGAAAAAATCTACTTGTAAGAGACTTTGTCATGTACAAACCATCCAATTTCTTCTACAAAGATTTTGCAGATTTTTCAGACATAACATTGTACATGACCTCCTTGGCTAAACACGAATAAATTGTAGCACAAGCCTGCAAATCATATTCTTCCTATTCATCATCATCTGTCATATCCGCCGTCCTGACATCCTTCAAGGCTTTATGCAAACCTTGTTGAATCAGCGTATCCTTTATCTGAACTTTCCGAAGTCCAAATTTGTCCTTCTGTTAAAATTCTCCACATCGATCCTAATGGTCGCATATTTTGCTATTGGATGTTTTGCTGCTGATGGTGCTGATCCTAATGGTGTTGTCATATCTAACCACGTTTAAAACTTCCTTAATCCTTGAGTAAACAAAACCAGATAAGCTGGCTCTGATGCCACTTGTTAGGATCTGCTTACTGTTTTGTTTTCTCAAGATCAATAAACACACATAGATAATAAATATCAAGCAAACACTCAAACAAAGAAAATAACGAAAGCAAGCCAGAACACATGATTTATAGTGGTTCGACAACGCGCCTACGTCCACTTCGGTGATGATGATACCTTTCCACTATATGAAAATCTCTAAAGAACAACTTACAAGAAACACCTTGGTGTTAGCCCCTTCACGTTCTCTCTTGTTTACATCCTTAAGAAAGTAGTACTCTCAATTCTGTAACCTCTCAAGTGCTCAAGTTTCTCTCTTCCTTAAGCTCTATATCAAAACTATCGGACTCTGACCCCTATTTATACAGGACAAATACTTGGATGTCAAGTATAAACTCTTGCAAGACAAGCATCCAATACTTGCAAGACAAGTTCCTTTCCCAAGTATGAAAATACTTTACTGCCAAGTCTTAGACACTTGGAGACCACATTTCTGCCTTAAGGAATTAACAACAAACTTCACAAACAACAATCGGTTTACGCTAATGCACACATAAACCGATTTTGGGTTGATTTTCAGAAAATTTGATGAATAAATTTCAGAGATTTAATTTAGAGTTAAATCGTTGTTGAGTTTTTCTTAAAAGGAACAAATTAAAGATTTGTTTTCGAATATTCCTTCAAAACCCAAAAAAAAAATGAGAATTCAATTGTTGTTTGTGATTAGGATTTAGTTTTTGATTTTGATGGAAATTTAAGAAAAAAATTTGGGTTTTGATTATAGATTTTTGTATTTGTTAATAGAAATGATTATGATTTTGTATTTATTTTAGAATTATTAAGGTTTCTTTAAAGGGTAATTTAGTATTTTACCATATTTCGGACACCCCATATCCCCCTCTTTAGGTTGGTTGTAGAAAACTATAAGCCCCAAACTAGAAAGGTTTTGTTTTGGTTCCGCACATGAAAGATCGAATTTTGGATTCATAAGTAAATTAGTTTATACGATCTTATAAAGCCACAATCCCTTTAGACCAAATCAGCTTTGCCCTCTCTCCTCTCAACGGCTATTTTCCTTCATCTTCCTCTTCTCTTCTTCCTCTTTTTTTCCATCTGATCCCATGTTAATTGAGTAATCTCCTCATCTGGATTTCGATCCCAAGCCAGATGGGGATCCAAAAAATGGGGGAATAACATCAATAAATTGTCATGTCATGTGTTGATCAATTTCTTAAGCAAGGGAATTCGGGTTCTAAGTCATTGTCTATCGTATCTCCTTAATCTTTATAACTATTGGATAATCCTAAATTGATTTGCATACTTAGACATTCATTTTAACAGTCTTTTTTCATTCACATAACATATTGCATATTCCTATGATTGCCCTACATTTCCTTCTCCTGCATTTCATTCCAATTGTGGCTTTCTTGCATTTCTATTAAGATTCTCTTCGCTTTCTCTCTAGTTTTTTAGTCCTCTTTCAATACTTCCTTTTGAATCTCTCTTTCTTTGTAGCCTTTGACGCAAGTGTGGACTAAATTTTCTTTTGTTTTGTTTGTCTGGTTCTGATGTTTATTTTTGTCTCCCGGTTAATGTTTAGAGGCGATGTCATGAAATTAACATTGAGAGGAAAACTGTAACAAAAGTGCAACAATTTTCTGGATTTCATAAATCTAATTCATTTAAACTTGATATTAAGAAACATCACGAAAGCCATAATCAAATCTAAGAAATTACGATATCTTGAAAACGCAAAAGGAAACCTAAAAGAGCTTAAACATAACTTTAAAATCATAAAACGATAACAGTGGTTGGATTCTTTCTCCTTGTGCTTGCTTCTTTCTTCGTCTCACCCTTCTTCTTCGGAATCTTCCACCATTATTATTCCTCCGCCTCGTTCCTGCTAGTAGATGGCCCACTTCTCATGCACGTAGGCGTAATCCATCCCCGGTGGATATTATGATAGGAAATAATTGGCTGTTACCGGAACTCCGGTGGCCAACCTAGTTTGAAGATCCTTGATGGCCTGTTTTCCTAGTCTATTCTTCTCCTTTATGCTTAAGTTGCATAAAGCCAATCTATGGGCCTGTGCAGGATACAAGAAAGTTTCACGATGACAGACTGAGCATCGATAATACTGTATTCGATGAAGTTTCCCTTCCTGATAGCGTACAATCTTAGTTGATGAAATCGGAGCTCCTATTAGAATCATAAAGTGATTACAAGCCATTCTTTCTTCTTTAGTCTCTAGTTTTCTTAAATTATCTATTCTGCTATATTCTGAAATGGTGCCGGATTGAGGCTTTTATAACCTAGTTCACCTCTTGAGTTCCCCTTTGCACTTATTCTTTAAAACTTCTTTCGTTTTGTTTAGAGGTTCTCAGACGTCTTATCTTCTTGTGTTCTTCGATTATTCAGAAGAATTTGGATTAGTGGCACCTAGGCATTAATAAGATGCAGGCTAACCTAGACAATGCATAGCTATTCCTTTGAATTAAATATCTAGCTGTTCAATCTCCCAACCTTGTTATTTTCTCTTTTTCATTATAACCTTGGTACCTATTTTCTGGACTCTCTCTTTTCCTTCAACCCTAGTAGACGTATGAATCTAGTCAAAATTTGTTTGCATTTAATTCCTGCTGCCGTTGATTTCTTATGTGTATTTCATTGTCTCTGTTTATGGAGGCATTCTCTTGTCTAATCTTGGGTATTTAATGAGTTCTGCTTTTCTCTCTGTCTTCTTTTTCCTCTCCTTTTGCTGTCGCTCCTTGATTGGTCGGGGTTTAAATTATATTATATTCTTTCATTTTTTTAAGGATAGTCTTTCAAGAAAATCTACTCACGGACTGTTTAAGACAGTCTATTTAATTTGTTGTTCCGTTGTTTTTCTTCTTCTTCATTGTCCTAACTATTCTTTCCTTCATTCTTTCATTTACTGCTTTGCTCTATCATTTTTATGTTGTTCTTCTGATTTCTTGTTCTTTTTCAATATGAGTAGCTATAATTTATATAAGCACCTTAGTGGTCTTTCTGTTGCTCACTGCAATGCAAATTACACGAATGTAGGTATTATACCAATTACTCCTGCCTTAATGAGGGATTATGGTATTAAAGAGAATAACATACTGGCTAGGATTTTCTCAACTGATTTCTATTCTTCTGAGGACATACGAGGTGTTTTGCGTCATTTCTGGGTTCTTAACATAGGTTTTCAAATTCGCGAAACGGATCCTAACTTATTCATCATTACTTTTCGTACGGCTGAAGACTTGAATTGGATAGCTTTGAATGGGCCTTGGTACCCTTATGGTAACGTTCTTTCTGCTACTTCAGCTTCTCCTAGAATGCAAATAACATCTGAAGCTATTAAAGAAATCCCTCTTTGGGCTAGTATTTCCAATACTAGACAAGAACACAGATTAGGGGAATGACTAGGTTTAATTGCTAGCAGGGTAGGCTCAGTTAGTAGAGTTTGCAATGGAAGTGGTGCCTTTGATTGCGAACCAAGAGTCTTGGTTTGGGTCAACATAGAAAAACCATTAGTTATGAAGTTACTGGTTAAGGTGGAAAACTACTCAATCGGAGAGCTAGTTTTTACAAATCATAATCTCCCTTGCAGATTCTGCTCCCATTGCTATCGTTTTGGGCATAAGATCAACCAATGTGCCATTCTTCAAAATAGGCCTTTGGAAGATATTTATGACATCTCAATGCCATCTCCGATTCCGGGGGATGACTTATTTTGGCTAGACAACACACCTATTCAAATATGGAACCCTAAAGACAACACTGACGCTCATGGAAACATGGAATCTGTAGAGCAATATTTAGATATTCCTGGAAATAGGGAAACTTTGTACGAATTATTTAGAGAAGAACATCCTATTGTCGAGCAATCTGATCGTATTCCTACTACTGTGGATCGTCCTTATGAAGTGCTGGGACCTGTTACTTACGATGAGGATATGCCTCTTGCGTCCAGCTCCATCTTAGGAAAACGTACTTTCCCATTTCACCTTCCTGAAAATTTCATCCCACTGCATGGTTCGAGTTCAGAATCTTTTCGATCGGGTAACTCGGAGACTCATCGAGTTATTAACTCAATGGAACCAATTGAGGACAACCCGGAACCAGATAGTGAGCTTATCCGGGTCCTTGTTATTTCGAATTTCCCTATCTTAGCACCAGAACTTCCTTTGGTAAATCGAAGATTGTCTTTCTCCTCTCTTCCCTTTGAAGATGCTCAGAAAAATTTAGACTCCCCAATTTCTTCTGAATCTATCTCTTCGGATATTTTAGCATCTCATGGTAGCATCATATACCCTAATTTGCATCAATTACATGCATCATCCGCATCCCCCAAAACTCAACCTAAGTCTGCATTTAAGCTGTCAGTCCCGGATTTCCCCTTTTCTTCATCTTCTGAAGGTCTCTGTATCCTGGTATCGGATTCGGATAATTTTCCTCAAATTGATCAATACGGCTCTAATCTTAAGGAGCAAGCAAAGGAAACTGATGATTTTTTACCAATTCCCTTCAGTCTGGATTCCCCATCTGAGCAAATGGTCGAAATTCAGGTAACCCTAATCTCTGCAATTTTCTCTTTTACAAGCTATATATAATTGTTGCTTATTTCTGATAACTTAGACATCATTGCATCTCACCTAGACTCCCTCCTAAGATTGAATTCCTTTTCTGAAATTTAATTTGATATCATCTGTGTACTTGTTGTCATTATGGAAATTATAGCATGGAATGTGCAGGGCTGTGTTAACCCATTTACTCAAAACCATCTGAATCAATTGATTAATGGGGATAAACTTGAAATTTTATTCCTTTCTGAAACAAAATCTAAGAAAAAATTAGTTAAAGACCTTCTTAAGGATTATCTTAATTCTCACATTATAGACCCTATAGGATTAGCAGGAGGTTTAGCTCTAGCATGGGTAGATGGACTCTCTTTCGAAATAGTTCACTGGAATTTGAATATGATTAATGTCCTTGTTCAAACTAATTCTGAGTCTAAGAAGTGGTTATTAACTTGCTTTTATGGTAGTCCTTATCCTTCTAATAGACATTTAGCATTTTTTTGTCAAGAAGACAAAATTGGGGGTTTACCTTTCAAATACTCTGATTGTGAATATTATCACAATATTTTTAGTAAAGCAGGTCTTTTAGATTTAGGTTTTAAAGGATATGATTATACTTGGAACAATCATAGAGAGGGAGTAGTTAATATCCAAGAGAGACTTGACAGAGCTGTTGCCAATTTTGAATGGAACTCTCAATTTCCCAATGCTGAACTCACACACTTAGTGGCAGCTGGTTCTGATCACTTCCCTATAGCTTTAAACTTAGATACCAATTTCATCAAACTTGAATACACTTTCAAATTCTATGACACTTGGCAAAAGGAAAGCTCATGTGTTCAAATTATTAAAGAGTCTTGGAACCATGTTATTGGGGATAATCCTACTAAGTCCTTGATTTTAAACCTTCAATCTCTGCAAACTAGTTTAGACTTTTGGAAGAAAAACATTTTTGGCCTCCCCTCTAAACAAATCAAAAGAATTCTATCCCAAATTGACAACCTGAATAGTTCCAGCCATGTTTACAAAAAAGAGGTTAAGATTAAGGAAAAACTTTCTCAGTTAGAAATGCTCTATGCTACACAGGAAGCAATAGCAAAAAACAATCTAGGGATAATTTGGTCCAATTAGGGGGGGGGGGGGGAATACCAAATTCTTTCATACTAAAACTATAAAAAGAAGAAAATGGAATAACATTGATTCCTCAAAAGGAGTAATAAAGAAATAACATTCAAAAGATCTGAAATTCAGGAAACTCTGTCAGACTATTTTTTGAATCTATTCTATGCTCCTTCTCCTCCTCCCTCTCTTAATCCTCTTCTTTTTCAGAATATTCATTCTTGCATTTCTTTAGAAGAAAATGCCTCTCTCAACTCTGTTCCTTCTGCTGAGGAAATTTGGTTAGTTATCAAAAAACTTAAACCAAACAAATCGCCAAGACTAGATGGTTTCCCAGCTAGTTTTTTCAAACTCAACTGGGAAACAGTTGGAGAACAAGTGGTATCTGCTATTCAGCATTTCTTTGAATCAGGGGTGCTTCATCCTGAATTCAATAAAACTTTTCTTTTCCTTATCCCCAAAAGTAGGCACCCTAAAGACCAATAGGGCTTTGCAATACTATGTATAAAATTCTAGCAAATAGGATGAAACCATTGCATAACACTATAATTTCTCCTTTTCAGGCTGCCTTTCTTTCTAAAAGGCAAATTTCAGACAATATTGTGATTGCTCAAGAGCTAATTCACTCTTTTAAGAAAAAGAAAGTGAAACATGCTGGTATGGGAATCAAAATTGATATGTCTAAGGCTTTTGATAGAGTAGATTGGGAATTTTTGATCACTGCAATGAAGGCATTTGGATTTGACAACAACTTTTGCAAACTTATCCATCAATGCATATCAACTTCTTCCATTGCTATTTTGCTCAATGGTTGCCCAGGAGGATATTTCAAGCCTTCTAGGGGTCTAAGGCAAGGGGATCCTCTTTCCCCTTACCTCTTCATAATTTGCATGGAGATCTTCTCCAGATTGCTATTATCTAGTGAAAAGGAGAAGCTAATAAATGGAATTAAAATTACCCCTAAGAATAGTCCTATTTCACATATTTTTTCTGCTGATGATTGCCTCATTTTCATTAGAGTTGATCTTAAAGAATGCCACAATATTCTTGCTCTGATTGACTCTTTTGGCAAAGATTCAGGGCATTTAATAAATTTTGATAAATCAGGGGTCTTCTTTAGCAAAAAAGCTCAACCCAAACATCAGAGAATGATTAGCAAACTACTGAAAATAAACAAAACTAGACCTCAAAGACTCTTATTTAGGAACTCCACTATTTATTAACAAAGCAAGATAAAACTTTTTGAGGGATTAGTTGAAAAGATGGAACACAAAATACAAGGATGGATAGGCAAAATCCTAGCTCAGACAAGTAAATTGGTTCTTAATAAAGCAACTTTGGCTAGTATGGCTGGCTACCAAATGAGTTGCTTTGTCTTACCTAAGAAAATCACAAAAAATAGATGCCTTGCAAAGAGATTTCTGGTGGGGCAAGGAAACTAATTACAAAGGATATTACCCAAAATATTATTCTTGCCTTTGCAAACCTATAAATAAGGGAGGATTAGGTTTCAGAAATCACATAAATTTAACTTAGCTATGATTACTAAATTAGCTTGGAGGTTACTAACTGAGCCAAAAGCACTTTGGGTGTCCCAACTAAAGCCTAGATACTTCAGAAATTCCTCTGATTTTAAGGCAAAAACCCCATCAACTAGTTCTTGGATTTGGAAATGTATAAGTAAGGGTATCCAACTAGTTGAACAAAATAGTATTTGGGAAATTGGAGATGGTAACAGTATTAACATTTGGGATGATAGATGGATACCCAATCTGGAAGAAAACCTTAGTACCTTTAGAATAAATTCTAAATCTCACTTAACACTTGTGAAGGATCTTATTGACCCAATCACCAAGAAGTGGAACTCCCCCTTAATATTTGAAATGTTTCCTGAACATATATCTAAGAAAGTCAGTAACATTAGAATAACCAGTGACAAACCTGATACTCTCAGATGGCTTCTTACAAACTCAAGTTTATTCACTGTTAAATCTATATATAACAAACTTAATGAAAGAACAGTGAACCACTACAACTTAGGACAACCAGACTCCTTTTGGAATAACTTATGGAATCTAAGTGTGTCTCAAAGAATTAAGATCTTTGCTTGGAAGTGTTTACATAATGCTCGGTCTACAAATCTGAAATTATCTAAATTCATGGAGGATATTCATCCTAACTATTCTTTTGGCTGTAATGAATTTGAATCCATAGAACATCTTCTGCTTTTTTGTCCCTTTGCCAAGTCTGTTTGGGCAACTGAGCCATTTCCTGTTAATCTGTACTTTGACAGATCTATAACTTTCTTGGATATTTGTAAGGAATGGATAGGAAAGAAAGACCCAACCATACCAATAGAAATAATCTTGACAAAAGCCTGGTTCATATGGAGGGAAAGATGCAATAGAGTCTTTGGAAAAAAAAAAAAAAAGTGCTCAATTAGGTTTAGAAATACAAAGATATTTAGATTTTTGGTACCAGGATAATATTTCCCTTAGACAGTTAACAACAGACAAGAGAGTAATTCCTAAATGGATTCCTCCTAGGAGAAAACAACTGAAACTCAATATAGATGCTGCCTGGATTTCTATGGCCATGCCTGCAGGTTTTTCTTTAATCCTTAGGAATGATGCAGGCGAATTTGAACAAGGAAGAGCAGGACCATTCACAACTTCTACCCCTGAAGAAGCGGAAGCCTTAGGAATGTTGCAGGGAGCTAGATGGGCAATAGAAAGAAGATTGTCCAACTTCAATGTGGAAGGCAATTGCAAGAACCTTTTCGACTACTTAAATGGGAAACCTTCTCAAATCTCTTGGCAGAATCAAGTAATTATGGATGAAGTAAAAAAAAATTCAACAGATGCCATAACTTTTTGGGCTTTATTTACATTCCTAGATTAGCTAACAATGTGGCAGATACACTAGCAAAAGAGGCAAAAACTTTTGTTAATTTTGTTGATTGGAACAGTACTCCACCTAATTGTATTTTGCAAAGTTTAGAAGTAGATAAATCTAATGCAAGGGATGGATATCCTAATCCAGCATTAGAAGGCTCTACTATTAATGTTATAAGGGTTCCTAACTCCCAAAGTCAGTCTTTTGAATGCATTTGAACTTACAAAAAAAAAAAAAAAAAAAAAAGGTAAATTAGTTTATTATAAAGCCAACTGACGATTCAAAAATCAATAATTCTAGATACTGGTTATGTACTTTCTCTTCTTAGTACAAAGTCGCTCGTTGCATTTTGTATCATAAACACCAAACATCTTACAGGAGTTCACCGTTCTAATTTTTATTGGAAGGGGATTACATAGTCATATAGGGAATAGTCTTTTAATTTTCAACATACACTAATCCAGATTAGGAAAGAATATTCGCTTTCCTAATTTATCTCTCTTTCTTTCTTTCTTTTTAAGTTAAATAAAGCTAATTCCTATTACGGAATTTTGATTAATATTAATTGGTTTCTCAAGTTGAGGTTCCGTATAAAACTCCTGGTATTTTCTCTTTAAATATATAGAAGTCTTTCCCTGACATCTAACCAGATTTGCGTATCATGGAGGAGGAGCCTGCAGCTAAGCGTTTTAAGAGAAACCATGACGATTACTTACCAGGTAACATCACTACGATTGAACTTCACAACTTCATGACATTCAATCATGTAACATGTAAACCTGCACCACGTCTCAACATTGTTGTTGGACCTAACGGAGCTGGAAAGAGTTCGCTTGTTTGCGCTATCGCACTCGGTCTTGGTGGAAAGCCTCAGCTTCTAGGAAGAGCTGCAAAAGTTGGTGCTTATGTAAAACGTGGGGAGACATCTGGGTTTATCAAGATCACCTTGAATGGTGATCGCATGGGTGAATCTATCACCATTACCAGGAATATAAACACCAACAACAAATCTGAGTGGATGATCAATGACGATGTAGTGCAGAAATCAGAAGTGTTGGAAATCATTCAGAAATTTAATATTCAAGTTGGTAACTTGACGCAGTTCTTGCCGCAAGATCGTGTATGCGAGTTTGCGAAGCTAACTCCGGTGCAACTGCTGGAAGAGACTGAAAAAGCTGTTGGTGATCCTCAGCTCCCAGTGCCGCATACCACTCTTGTTGACAGAAGTTCTGATTATAAGAGACTTGAAGTGACAATCAAGCATAATCGAGATGCTTTGAATAAATTGAATGCGCTCAATGTTGCGCAGGAAAAAGATGTAGAGCGTGTTCTTCATGGAAAGAATCTTCTTGCGAAAGTTGAGTCTATGAAAAAGAAGTTGCCGTGGCTCAGATACGAGCAGAGAAAGAGTGATTATATGACCGCAAAAGAGGATGAAACTGATGCCAAGAGAAAAAAGGAACAAGCTACCGAGGATTTAAGTAATCTCCAAGGGCCTATAGAAGAACTGAGGAAAAATCTAGCAGCACAAGATGAATTATGTGAGAATGTGAGCAATATTATGGCCACGAAATCTACAGAGTTGATGGAGAAGCTACAAGAGGCACACCTTTTGGAGGTGCAAGTTCAGGGAAAGTATGACGAGATGGAAGAGCTGAAGATGCAAGATGAAACTCGCCAACAAAGGATTGAAACCGCTGAAGAACAACTTGCAGCTGCTGAACAAGCACTCGAGAATTTACCCAATTATGATTACGAGTCTCCTATGGCTGAGTGTGATTTGTTGGGTAAGCAAATCGTGGAGTTGATAAATTCTGCAAAGGAAAAGCGTTTCCAGGAGTCTGAGAATGAATATGATTTAAGGCAGAAGAAACGCACGCTTGAAGAGTGCTTAGATAGGCTGACGGATATGGAAGATGACAAGTATAAGCTTCTGCAAGCTTTGAAAAGATCTGGAGCTGATAAAATATACGAGGCTTACGGCTGGTTGAAAGAACACCGGCATGAGTTTAAAAAGGAAGTGTATGGTCCTATCCTCCTTGAGGTTACTGTTCCGGATAAAGATCATGCATCCTATTTGGAAAACCATGTCGCTTCTTATATCTGGAGGTCCTTCGTAGCTCAGGACGCGGATGATAGAGATATCTTGGTTGAAGGCCTTAAGCAATTCAATGTTTCTGTTTTAAATTATGTAGGAGGAAGAGGAAATGATAGGGTGCCATTACAACTTTCAGAAGAGATGCAGAAGCTTGGCATCTATTCCAGGCCTTACCAAGTTTTCGACGGACCTAATGCTGTCAAGGAGGTTTTGATTAGCCAATTTGGACTGCAATATTCATATATTGGGAACATGGAAACTGATAGGCAGGCCGACCGTGTGCACCAACTTGGTATATCTGATCTATGGACTCCAGGGAATCACTACCGGTGGAAGAAATCTAGATATGGTGGCCATGTTTCAGCAAGTGTTGATTCAGTATCTCCGTCTCGTGTTTTTCAGTGCAGTGTTGATGCTGATGAAATTCAGAAACGCAAGTCAAGTAAAAGAGAACTGGAAGACACTACTGCTGGTCTTGAAGAAATCTGTAAAAAGCTTCAGAGTGAACAAAGACAATTGGAGGATGAAACAGCTAAGCTACGAACGCAGCGTAAAGGTATTATCAATATTATATGGCAAGAGAAAAGAAATCGGCGCAAAATGGAGAATCAAGTTAGTCAAAGAAGATTGATGTTAGAGTCTATTGTTAATGAGGATGACTTGGAGACAAGCCTGCAAAAACTCGGTGATGAAACTGCCGAACTGAACACGAAGCGGTTCCATCTTGTAGTTGGAATTAAGGACATGCTCATACAGGCACTGTCTTACGAACGGAGCTACGCGGAAAAGAACATGGCATCCGTTGA
>JAJJMB010018262.1:1311240-1340943 GCA_023531105.1 Papaver atlanticum | reverse complement strand
AGATGGAACGCGATACCAAAACACAAGAGAAAGCTGTTGCAAAGGTGTCCAAGCACTTAAATATGTGTAAATGGGTAACAGAGAGGAGCAAAGAAAAACTCTCTGCTGCCAAGAGACATGCTGAAAGAATTGCAAGATCACTCCTGAACTCTCACAAGAATTCCTTACGATGCCTAACACGATCGAGGAATTGGAAGCTGCAATTGAAGAAAATATTTGGCAAGCAAATCTCATTCTGCAGTTGAACCACAATATTCTGGAGGAATATGAAAGCCGCCAGAAGAAGATACAAGAAATTTCAAAGAAGCTGGAAGCAGATGAGGAGGAGCTAAAGAGGCGTATGGCGGATATACACAGCTTGATGGAACAGTGGCTTCCAACACTAAGAAATCTGGTTGCAAAAATAAATGAGACATTTGGTCGTAATTTTCAAGAAATGGCAGTTGCAGGAGAAGTTTCATTGGATGAGCACGGACTAGATTTCGACAAATACGGGATACTTATCAAAGTAAAGTTCAGGCAAACAGGCCAACTTCAAGTCCTAAGTGCTCATCATCAGTCAGGAGGGGAGCGCTCAGTTTCCACCATTCTTTATCTAGTTTCTCTGCAAGACCTTACAAACTGCCCGTTCCGTGTCGTAGATGAGATTAATCAAGGAATGGACCTGATCAACGAAAGAAAAATGTTTCAACAGCTAGTGAGAGCGGCCAGCCAGCTCAATACACCACAGTGCTTCTTGCTGACACCAAAGTTGCTGCCGGATTTGGAATATAGTGATGCATGTAGCATGTTAACCGTTATGAACGGCCCTTGGATCAAGGGTGCTTCGAAAATATGGAATGCTGGTGATAGTTGGGGAACCGTAATGGCCTAATGGGATTGGCTGGTTAGAGTATATTATTCAGATTCTTTGATTGTTATAGATGTGTAGCTATATAAAATAAAAATGAGAAGAAAATTTCTTAGATTCATAAGTTTAGTACACTAATGCAAAATAACAGCAACATCATATATGATTTTTTGTGATGATAATTAAAAGTAAACGAAATCATCCTCACAAAGAACTTCATTTAAGAAACCCCCGCGCCTTTCTAACATTCGAAATACGTAATATGGTGCGTAATAGCTAGGGAGAGTAAAGAGTTGGAACGGCATAGAGAGGGAGTTTCTTGTTAACAGTAAGACCAATGGCTTCAGTCATGTCAAGCTTTTCCATATTTTGACCGGCAGGAACGTCCCAATCGAACCAGTAGAGGAGATTGGCAATGGTAAACTCGACGGACGTCGTTCCAAATGCTATGCCAGGACAACCTCTTCGCCCAGACCCGAATGGAATGTAATGAAACTCCTGACCCTTAAAATCAAGAGGGTTGTTAATAAATCTCTCAGGACGAAACTCTTCTGGGTTGTCCCAATACTTTGTATTCCTATGGATTGTCCATGCATTGATGTAGATAACTGTATTTGCAGGGATATCATAACCTTGTAATTTAGTGTCCTTTGATGATAATCTTGGAACCAAAGTTGGTATAGCTGGATGAATTCTCAAAATCTCTTTGACAACACACTTCAAGTAGTCCATTTGAATAATGTCACTCTCTTCAATCTTAGCTTTCTTGCCAACAATTCTTCTGATCTCACCTTGGGCTTTCTTCATCACTGCAGGATTCTTTATAAGCTCTGCCATTGTCCATTCCATTGTTGTGGCAGACGTTTCGCTCCCTCCAACAAACATATCCTGCATTTACAATGGAAATATACATCAACCAATGAAGAATTCATATACAAACACCACCTCCGTTTTAGGAAAAGTGATACTTTCGTTTTTTCATTTTAGCAGAGCAAAAGAGAGATTATTACCATGATTATTGCTTTGATATTATCACGACCGATGTTTGGATTATCCTTCTGAGCAAAGATTAGAATATCTATCAAGTCTAGTTTTCTATTCGGATCACTATCTGGCGATTTATGAAGAAGAAGATGTTCGTCGACGACTTTATCCAAGAAGATATTCAAGTCTCGGCTAGTCCTACTAATCTTATGATTGAACCCAGTAAAATTGTCTAACCATTTTACAGATGGAAGGTAATCAGCAAAACTAAATGCACCCATCAACTGCATAACTTCCCTGCACAACGCACCGAATCTGCTTTCATGAAGTCCTTCCGCGTACTTGGGACCAAGTGCGCATCTAGATATTATCCTGTTGTTAATAGTGAGAATTATCTGACTGAGATTTATAACGTTTTCAACTCCAGCTAGTGTTGAAGCAGTACACGTACTCGTTATCTTCTTGATCACAGTGTCGATTTCTTCTACTCTGACATAGTTGAAAGACTGAACTCTTTTGTTGCTCAACATCTCTTGAACACAAATCCTCCGAACCTGCGTCCAGTATTCACCGTAAGGTGCAAAACCAATGTCGATGCACCCGTAAAGATAAGCTTTGGCCGCGGTGGTGAAAGGCCGATTCGCAAACACAATATCTTGGTTTTTCATGATCTCCGTAGCTAACTCTACAGTTGAAACTAGTACAGTCCGTGACTGTCCTAATTTCAAGAGAAGCAATGGACCGTACTTGTGTGATATCGCATCAAACGAGCGGTGTGCTAGTGTACCTAGTTGGTGAAGGTTTCCGATGACCGGAAATGTAGGCGGGGAAGGTGGTAGATTGTACTGACTCTTGGAATTTCTTGATGATGACCACCATACTCCACGAACCTTAAAATGGAAGAAACAGAGAACTAGTACAAGAAAAGAAGAAAGGATAGAGTAGAAGTTAGAAACTTCAAGACATTGAAGAAATTGGAGAAGTTGATGAACCATATCTTTGCATGTGATGGGTGATGGTTCAAGTTAGAATGCAAATGATGCCATTTTATAAGGCAGGTTGGAACTTGCAAATGGCATTATAAAACTGGACCTTAATTTGTCATAATTATGGAGTGTGCAGATCTATCTGTAGACACTCTTATTCATACAACCACTTTTTTGAATGGGCACAGATCGTCTTGTATCTAAGAGTCACATGTTAGCGTCCGCACCGCCAATTCAGCTCGTAACACCTGTCATACACTATTTACCCCATTACTAAACTCAATTAGTATCTCTGACACCAAAAGTACTTTATTACAGCTACTGCAACAAAAAAATATGAGCACAAAGGGGTGTCATGGCTAGACAAGGCAAAACGGGGTGTCAAAAGCTGATTGGATGGTTCAAAAGGTGCAAAGCTTCTTGGTGCAAACGATTTGTAATGCTTTTGGATACTCTCGAGATTAGCCCTTGATAGTAACAGTTTAATTCCAATTTAGGAAAATGCAAAAGTTAGTTTCCCCTTTTAATCTATGATCCAAATGGTTTTTATGGTGGCCTTTTGTCTACCACGGAAAGATGGAATAAACTTGCATAATTTAATGTTAATTTAATGTAATAACTGTGTGGTGAATTTGAATGGATGCCAGTGATAACTATTCTACTTTTGAAATACGTTGCTTTAGGCCAAGTACAATGGTATAGCATTTCGCTTAGCTATAGCTTAGTTTAAGCTATCCAAAATACATTTGAAGGCGCATCTCACACATCACTTAGCTTAACTACGCCGAAATTTTAGTTTCCGTGCAAATAATGCTAAACGGAAACTGGGTTTCAATTTATTTTCTTTAATTCCAAATTTTATTTTTATTAATTTAGTGAAAAATATTGTTATTGTTATGCTACAATTTTTTTTGCAAAATATGCCTTTTTAGCACATGACTTAGATAGCTCTTATGCTGTAAAAGGAGACTTAAAATTCATTTTCGGTCGAAGATGAAAGGAATGTGGTAATTCTATGATTTAGGTATTAGACTCCGCTAAAAGTTTCTTTGAGAACATAGATCTTCATTCTTCAGTCACACTCTATCTTATATAGGGAATCCTTTCACTAGGATATATAGAAGACAAGGCCATGGCTTAATCTTTGAAAGACTGTATATATATGACTTTAGGTACTAGTAATTGCTTGAGAAATTCCGAGTCCGAATTTGTGCACCTTTTAGAACCGGGTGCACATTCCGGCCATCTCTATTGGCTAAGATATTCGGTAGAAACCACCTTCAGGGAAAAAAAGTACTTCATATATTTGGTGGAAGATGGATTTTCTAGACATTTTTAATTTAGATAGAAACCTATTTTCTCTCCGAAAAACAAGGCAAGGGTATCTCTCTATTCTCTTTATAATCCATAATCACCATTATACTCATCCATATACTATAAAATCTATGAATGTATGGTAGTAAATTGAAATTTCATGAGAACAGTATAAATCAGATCAAATCGAGGCTAAGATGAAGAACAGTATTTTTAGAGTTTTTGTACTTAAAGTTAAAAAAATAAGAAGAGGAGGAATGCTTATCATCTCAATGTCGATTAGAGATTCAGGAACATATGTAAATTTATATCCCAGTGTGTTTGTTATAAGAATCAATTTCTAATTTTTAAAAGGGAATCTTTTCATGGTAGATATTGAGAGGGGTTATCAGTTTCATCCAATATCAAAAAAATTATGTTTGCTTCTCTTTTTTTCTACTAAACAAGTCCCATGTACAATTTTTTTTTGCTTTTTTTTATTCTGTAAAGACATTGTATCAATCAATCAACAACATGAAATATTCATTACAGAGAAGATAAAAATCATTACATGGATAGCACACATTTAGTGTGTGAAAACGCAGGGGTACCAAAATATACCACCACTTTTTTATTAAGCAATCTGTATGGACAAACTCAATAACTCCGAGAGTTAAACTCAATCAAGAAATAATATCTTAGAGTTATACCTCCCTCTCTTGCGATTAGATAGTTTACAGAAACAAATCCGTGAACCTAATCACAAAGAGATAACTTGGACGGTACCAAAGACCAATATCAAAAAATAAATCAAGTCGTATCCAAATCCAACTAACTAGGTCGGATGTCTCTACTATGATTGATCAAAGCACAACCTGTGATATTTCAATTATAAAGATAAACAATATAATGCAGAAAAATAAATAACACAAACACCAGAAGTTTTGTTAACGAGGAAACCGCAAATGCAGAAAAACCCTGGGACCTAGTCCACATTGAACACTAAACTGTATTAAGCAGCTACAGACACTAGCCTACTACCAATTAACTTCGGACTAGAATGTAGTTGAGCCCTAAAAGGTATCCCACCAGTTAAGGTACAGTCGCGCTCCTTACTCCTCTTGAATCCCAACAGGACTTCGCGTAATTGATTCCCTTAGCTGACGTCACACCAACTAAGAGTTTCTTCAACTCAATTGAAGAATTTAAACCAAATCTTTCTCCCATAGATTAAGCCTATATAATAGATTTCCTTTTGGAATCAAATAGTTTGATCAAAGGTGTGGAAATCGATAGCAATAGATAAAGTCTAGCTACCTTAAAATCCAGACTTATGCAACCCGAAGTGCATCCTAGATTATTATGCACCTCACAAGTATAAAACTTGTAGAATCAACAAAGTTTGAGACGAAGAGAACTTTGATGATTTCTATCTATCTTGATCAAGTGAGTAGCTCAACAATCGATAAAGATACAGGATACACGAGTTATCAAAGAAATATAACTGGACCTGGCTTCAGGAATCGCTATGAAGACTTTGTAGTCGCTAAACCCTAAAAGGGTTAGGAAGAGGACGACTCTATATACAACTAGGACACACCAAAAAGTAGCGTCGGGATTCAAAGATCCCAGTTGCTTGAAGTTCCCCTTTTATAGATATTCAAAGCATATATTGCTTTAGGTTTAAGCTAAGATAGCTTTGTAACCAAGCAAACAATATCCACCATTAGATGAATCTTTGAATCTGATTCACATAAACAAGATATACTCTGGTTAGGTAAAACCGTAACCGAACCGTGTACAAAGATTATGTTCAACATGGTTAGCCGAAACTAGCCGGTTTGAACTTAAAAGATTAATCTTCATTTTCATGAATACATAAGACATAAAATCTGAGTCACAAACATGTGATCAAAATAAGTGTAGTTCTTTTAGAGGATTAATCAAATGCTAATTATCTCGTAGAAATAATTTAAACGCACTTGAAAACATAATCGACATGATTAGTATAGGTACAAGGTACAAATACATAGTAGTTCGTGAGTCGGTTCAGTCATGGTATGCGTACCGGTTTGGAAACCTTAAGACTGACGCTGGTTACGGAGTTCACATAACTAAAACGGTTTGCATACCGGTTTGGAAACGCTGCGGAGTTCAGGAACACATAACTGTTTTAGTTTGCGTACCAGTTTGGAAACAAACCCGGTTCCGTAACCACAGTTCAAAAAAGGCTTGCATAGAAGTATGCATACCGATCCGGTTCACGAGTCATACAGATTTTCATAAGATATACATAAGAATATGTGTACCACTAATTTGTAAGTCGATATATAGCTACTCCGCTACATGTACGAGTACATGTAATATGGGTTCAGACATACAACAGTTTTCCCTGTAAAACGGATACCACTGTCTTGTATCCGAATCAATATATAGTAGTTCTATATTTCTCTCTAAATCGATTCGAAACGTTCCTGAATAACATCAATGACACGTATCATTGTTCCAGGCTATTTCCGAATGATAAACTTGTCATGATTTTGATTCCGAACAATAAATTGTCCTTAACCGAAATTCATAAAGTATGAACAAATGTTTATTAAGCTTAGTCATTATAATTCGATAAATTCGTTAACTAGATAATTAGTTATCGACTTGAAATTCTTGTCTATGCATAGTAGTCAAGATAATTAACTAGATAATTAATTCTTGTCTATGCATAATTAGTTATGCGACATCGTCTAAAATGATAGAAAAGTGAATATAACTTGAGATATAGGTGGTTCAGTCTTCACTTACCTTTTGTTGATGAAGTTCTCCAAAAGCTTCGGTTGATCATCGCCTTCAAACGGTAGAACACAATGATGACTGCAGTGATCCACTATTTCTCAACTACATTTCTATCATAGTCCGAGACTTAACTAATTGTTGACTAGAAATCAAGATATAATTTAGAAAACTAAATTTTACAACAAGCTTGAAATAACAACACTTGTGAGTTCGACCGAGCAATGCTCTTACAATCTCCCTCTTTGTCAATTTTTAGTGACAAAACTATCAATACATATGGATGAAAAATAAAGCTTTGACAACTTTTAGGATCCAACATGTCTTGATTTCCTTGGCTTCTTCAACTCCTTGAACTCTTCGTAATTTCAAGCTGCAATGATTCTGAAAGTGTTCAACTCAACATCGTTGTTGTTGAAGAACCGATTTCATAGTGATAACAACTTTTAAAAACAAATATTCTCAATCTTCGTTATATAGAAACATAGTATTATTCCTTCTCCAAAGTTCAATTGTATCCCAACTCTGAAGTAATACTACGGTGATATGTTTCTCCCCCTTAATCAATACTTACATCTTTTGCATAATAGGTAAAACCTATAGATTATTGATTCACTCCCCCTTGCATAATGATCCGTAAACCATATGTATGTAGTATGAAACTACTAAATAATTCTCCCTCTTTTTGTCAATAAAATTAACAAAGGTACGAAAATCGCGGGATCGTAATGAATACAACCAAAAGATATGTCAAGTTTTAAGAAAGTTTTGAGAATCCATATTATAACATAGTTAAAAATGCAACTCCTCATATCAACTTTTTTAGATGATATCACATAGTAAGAAAATAAATAGCGGTCATCTAGGAGATTAAAAACATACAAGCATCCCCTTTCAAATTCCACAGCCACACACTCCACAAAGATATAGCAATTAAGTACAAGTTCATTTAAGAAATCTCCCCCATTTGATGTCATTCTCAAGAGAACAACATGAGTGACCTTGCTTTATAAAAAGAAGGATTTTGTTGGACATTAACAAATCACATGGATTTGTATCCAAAATTCGACTTAAAATAATTTCAACGCCAGTTACTGACAGAAAGATAATTTTGATTGATATGACTAAACATAAGAAAATCTTACGGAGTGTGTCAAGCAGTAAAAACACAAAAGTGTGATCACAAGTATATCAATACTGCGAGAAAGAGTTTGTTTCACTTTTCATTATAAAAACATAATATATTTAACTTCTGAGCATAAATGAAATATCAGCTCGATTCACGAAAATGTAAAGACACATATATTTCATAACACTTTGCAATATATTAGACCAATAATGATTAAATACTTCAAGTACTGCCATCATCTTATCTAAGAAACAAACTTGTAAAGAACATACAAGTTGATTGCTCTTAGAAGGAAGAATCAATATTTTCCGCTAGGATTTACACCAAGATTGGCTACCAAAAGCGTATAAAAAGATTTCCTTGACAAAGAAGAATATGCATATATATATAAATATATAACTCATTAAGAATCGTGCATCATATGTTCACATATAAACCAATAAGGTCGTGAGCATTCAAGTAATAACCGAGTTCAATAACACTCAAGACTTAAACTATGAGTCATGATCAAAAGAGATTTAATGATCAAAGTTGTCTTAAAAGTATTAGAGAGTGTTTTTCTAATGCCGAACATATTATAGAAATAGTTTGTATGCATCTGGAAAAATATTTGGCAAGACCTTGATCCTAAGTTACGAAAGAAATACCTAAAAGATAGTTCGTGAATCTTGGACCTCATGGTACACGTACCAGTATGCGTATCATCCTTTTTAAAAATAGCCCAGGATTTTTTTTAGTATGTATACTGGTATGCATACCCCTTGTTTCTCGAAATTCAGAGTTTTCATGGTACACGTACCTGTATGTGTACCCTCATGTAGACGTCGATATGCGATAAGCTTGTTTTGCCCATAATTTCTTCGTCCGAACTCGGATTGATCACATTCTTTTTGTATTATATTTGTAATTGAATTATCTTCAAGATGGTGATGATGAATCCTTAGTTTGAATAAGTTAAACTTGGTCTTTGGCATGTCTCTTGATTTTGAGCATCTTTGCTCCTTTTCGTCACAATTCTTCCACTTCTCTTCGACTTGGGCACTTGGATACTTGAAATACTTCTCTTCTTAGATATTTTTAGCACTTTTTAGCACTGCATGCAAGAATAATAGTCAACATGATATGTGCGCCCTAATTCTTTTGTTTTCCTCACCGTATTCATAATAGGGCATTTCTTGGTGAGGATGCACTTTCAACACAATCAAGTTGTGTTGGGGTGAACAATGTCTTACTCACCACATGTGGTTGAAACAAACTTTTCCGCATTTATGGATTTTTCACCATCTATAGTTTTTGGCTTATTTCGTTTCTTCTTCCACCAATTCTTGCGTTTCACTTTTTGATTATCATGAAAGAGATCACTTTTAGACCCATTCATATCTAAATCCATCTTTCCCAAGAAATTTTTAACTTCCAGCATCATCGATTTTTCCTTTTCCATAGTCATGGAATTTTCTGGGAGATCATTCCTTTTCACACTCAATGCATGATTTACTTTCTTTAGTACCCACTTCTGAGTATGTTTAGGAACAATTGGAACCTTCTTCCCATTATTCTCTTCAATATTTCTCGAAAGAGAATTGGATTGGCTATTCTTTTGCAAGTTAGTCTCCAATTGGGAGCATTGGATCTTGTCTTTGTCTTTACAAAGTTAACCTTTTGATAATCATTACAATTTTGAAAAGGCTTTTATATGACGTTTATAGACAAATCTAGGTTTAACACAGCACTGATTCCTTTGCCTAAAGGTTGGACAGTTACAACCTATAATATTAAGAGTATTAACCTTAACATATGATCCAGGTTTCATAACTTGTGGTACCCAAACAAGAACATCATGAAGTTTCTTATTCCTTATACGAAAAAGACATCCCCTTTGGAGGTGACCTTTATTTCCGCAATAATATCAAACATAAGGAATGTTCTTACCTGGATTCGTGTGTGCTGGCTTTGGAGGTTGATATACTTTGCTCTTCCGAAACTTAACTGCTGGTGTCACTTTTGCCATCAGTGGAAACTTTGGTTGGAAAGAATCATTAGCCTTGAATTTTTTTACCTCTTTGCTAATACTT
Source organism: Papaver atlanticum (assembly GCA_023531105.1). NCBI lineage: Eukaryota > Viridiplantae > Streptophyta > Magnoliopsida > Ranunculales > Papaveraceae > Papaver > Papaver atlanticum. The sequence goes on along the minus strand of JAJJMB010018262.1, from coordinate 1,330,842 downwards.
GGAGCATCTATTCCCTTATAGCCCAATCCTCGTTTATCACGATGATTTTTACTTGTTCCTAGCATAGTGGTTAATTTCAATCCTGTCCATCCAATTGGAACAAACCCATTTGATTTCAGCACTTTAGTCTGACTATAACTCGCCTAAATCACGAACACTAATTTATGTTCCTTGAAAAACCAGTTTTCCCGCCCAAATTCAAATTGTTAAAGATGACTGCCCCTTATCCAATTCGGGGGTGTATTTAGCAATTGGGGGTGTATTTAACACTTTGGGGGTGTGAATAGCAATTTTGGGGCAAAAAACTTGGGGTGCCTTTATCAATTCCTCTTGGTGCCTTCAACGCATTTCTGGGGGTGCCCTTATCCAAAGTTGGGGTGCCTTCAACACTTTTGTGGGTGCCTTTAGTACTTTTTCGAGTCGATTTCTCCGCAAGAGCTTATTTCCCTCAAAAGACTTAAAACAAGTTTATTAGCGAAAAAATGAGTCCTAGCTAATATAGTTATGGGTGAAAATGCGTCGTACTTACATGCTTATCAGGTGGTAGAGGTATGAGTCATGGTGGATCAAGTCAGCGAAGTTGTGGAAGTCGTGGAAGTGAAAGAAGATGTTTGAGAATTTGTTCTATGTGGAATGTACTAGAAAATTCTACTCCAAATGAAGTGTTAGATACTCAAGTAGTAAGTGAAGGTGATGAAGACATTGACATGGATACAACTCCTGGATGTTTGTTTAACCAGTTTCCATTTGACACTATCACTCCTAGCGGTGGTGTGAACATTGAAGCAGTTAGGAAATTGAATCTTGTTACCCCAATTGCCTCAACCGCATCAGCATTTCAACCATTTCATCAAGCTCAAGCATTTTAACCTCACACATTTCAAGATTTGTATCATGTCCCCCTCCGCGCGAGTGAACCCGTTTCCTATCAAGGTTATGTTGATTCTGAAGAGACTCAACCACCAAGTCAGTCTCAAACCGGCACAATAACTGATATGTTGAACAACACTCAGGGAGGAAATGGTCAGGGAAATGAGTAGTTTATGAACGTAATTTAGTTTAAATATTTCTAATGTAATATTTTTGTTTTAATTAATGAAAACTATCTTTAGATTGATGTTTAAATCAAAACTAGTAACATTTCATTAAAAATTAAGAGCAATTGCATAACATAATACCTAATGAAAATTAAATCCCTGTACGTAAATCTTGTAGAGTTCATAACATTCGTCGTGACTAAACCATCTTATGTTGTCTTCAACAAATGTGGTATGAGCTCTAGTTTTTAGTTCTTCAGTTGACAACCCGGGATGATCCCCTTTTATCATCCACATAATTTGCACATACTTTCTCACTTCGATATTGATGAAACAATAACGAGTTTCAAGACACTCTTTTGTTCTTCTTGTGACTTAGCGTCATAAACCTTTGAAACACAGTGTCCCATAAATTAAAAGTCGTTAGATTGAAATCTCTATTGCTTGCAACTGAAACCCAACATCGAATTAGAGAAACATCTTCTTCTCGAGTTGAGCGAGCACTAGCCACTTCGGTTATGCGAGCACTAGGCATGTTGAAATGAATTTGAAGTTGAGATGGTATGAGTTGAAATGAATTTGAACTTGGGTATTTATAGGGGGAAATTATATTCGTTGGATGAGGAACTGTTGAGCGATGATCTACTCAGCAAGCGACATTATGCTATTGCTGGCACTGTACTGGCCGACGAGCAATCTTCTAACCATATAGAGATGGACATTCTATCGCTCGATAGACACTCTGTCGTGTATGCCTAAGTGGTATATTTGACACTTAGACTCATTTGTTTGCTGGCAATATGAGGAGCTTGCATAGGAATAGGTCTGACAATCCAAATCGACTGCAAAAGAAATTTCAGGTCTGGTTTACGTAAGATAATGAAGAGCCCCTACTAAAGATATGAATTCTATTGGATTATCAATAAGTGTGCCATCATCTTTAGATAACTTTTCTGAAGCAACAATTGGAGTCTTGCAAGATTTAGAGCCTTCCATATGAAATTTGGTTAACAAATCCACTGTATATTTATTCTAAGATGAAAAAAGAGAATCAGAATTTCTATGAACCTCAAGACCCAAGAAGTAATTCAATGGTCCCAAATCTTTGGCAGGAATTTAAAGTTGCAGCCGAGTGATGACATATTGCAGAAAAGAAGAGGAAGAGCATGTAGTTAATATCGGTCGCAGTATCGTCTGATAATATCAGTAATGATACTAATGTATTTATTAACGATGTTTTTTATTTGTGTGTGTGTTTTTGTTTTAATTTTTCTTATCATACAAATTCCATGTTTGAGGATGTTAGGATATGAAGTAAAACTAGTTTAATTAGTGTTTTTACATTATAAATGTCTTCCATTACTTTGAGTAACATAATGCATATCTTCCTATAAATTGTAAAATAAGAAAATTAATTGTGTAACGCCGATAAAATTCGATATAATCTTTTTGTATAGGTGTGTCATACCTCGCCGATACGATACCGATACACGGTATTAACTACTTTTACCACCATAAACCAGTGCAACAGTGATTTTTGAACTATCTTGGTAAACAAACAAAGAAGTATCTGCAACTGAGTTGAAAAACTTCACTGATAAAAGAGCAGTACTAATCTTCTCAAACCATGCTCTAGGAGCTTGTTCGAGACCATAGGTAGCCTTATGTAGAAGACACACATGATGAGGCTTATCAGGATCCACAAATCCAGATGGTTCAGTCATGTGCACAGTCTCCTTTAAATCTCCATGAAGAAAAGCATTGTTGACATCCAGTTGATGTATAGCCCAATCAAAGATAAAATGATCCTAATTATTATTGGTTTAGCCACATGACTAAATGTTTCTTCAAAATCAAGTCCGTGATGTTCATGATAGCCTTTAGCCACAAGTCTTTCCTTATGTCTGTCAATGCTCCCATCTGGATTGTACTTGATTCTAAACACCCATTTGTAATCAACAATATTTTGATTGTCAACTGGAATAACCAGAGACCAAGTACCAGCATTTTTTGATGCATTGTATTCATCAACAGATGTTAGTCTCCAAACCTCCTCTTTCTTAGTTGTAGTAATGCAAGTAGGAATTGAAGACAAAAAGGTAACATGCAATGGATGTTTAGTAGCAAAATATGACTTTGGCTTATAAATTCCATTTTTACCCCTAGTAGTCATGTTATGATCATTTTTAGTGATAAGAGTAGGTGTATGAGCTAAAGTAGAGGAGACAGCAGGAGGAGATAAATTCATAGATGAAGTCACTGTAGAAACTTCAGCAAGAGTTACAGAAGCAGGCAAGTTTGAGAACTGAGAGATAAGAGTTTTACAAGGAAATGAAGATTCATTAAAAGAACATTCTTGGAGATGTAGATGTTACCTAAGATTGGATCAAGACACCTATATCCTTTATGACTTAGACTATAACCAAGAAAGATATAGTGCTTGCTTTTGATTTCAAGTTTATTTGTGGTATATGTCTTGAGTCAAGGAAAACAGGCACAACCAAAAGCTTTGAGAAAATTATAATCAGGTTATTTATGAAATAAAACCTCAAACGAAGACTGAAATGAAATGGCTCTGGTTGGCAGTCTATTGCTAAGATAGTTATCAGTTTGAAGTGGCTCAACCCAGAAAGAGTTTGGCAAACCAACCTGATAAAGTAGAGTTCTAATAATGCTTAGAAGATGTTTATGCTTGACTTCTGCAACACTATTCTGATGTATATGGAAAAGAAATTTCATGAGTGATACCTTTGGAGTCACAAAATTCCTAAAAAAAGTGATTCAGAATCTATCCTCCGTTTTCAGTTCTAATTGTGACAACAGAGTGACAAAACATATTTTCAATTGTATTGACAAAGGAGACAAAGGAGTGTTTAAAGTCATCTTTGGTTATCATGATAGAACCCAACAATATTTGGTAAATTCATCCACTATATTTGTATAATACAAAACACCAGATGTAGAAGTTACATGACAAGGACCCTATGTGTAATAACTCTAGAGGTCTAGTATCTACAATACAAGATAGTTGAAAAGGAAGCTTCTGACATCTGCATAATTCACATTCAGTACAAAAGAAGGGTTTATTAGAGACATTTGACAATTTCAGTTTATTACAGAGTTCTTTTAGGGTCGCAAATGATGGATGTCTAAATCTCATGTATAGAAGAGAATGGTCAGTGATGGTGGAGGTGAATGCATGATGAGTTGAGCTGAATGAGATAGGGTAGAGTCCATATTTATGTGGACCTTGGAAGAGAATCTTCCCAGAGTTGAGATCCTTCACAGAAAATACAGTGGAATCAAATATTAAAGAACAGTTATTGTCAGAAGTAAACTTGTGGATTGAAAGCGAATTATGATATGACTGAGGAACAACAAGCACATCATTAAGAAAGAATGAATGATCATTAGCAATTCTAATAAAGTTACTTTGTGAGTGATGCACACACCTTCACCAGCTGCTGTTTGCATTACTTCAAAGCCATCATAAGGAGTTATTTCCTGGAAACCATCTTTGGTAGAAGTAATGTGATTATTAGCACCACTATCAGCAATCCATTCTTCTTCATCAAAGATATCAGCAGCAGCTATAGCATAACACTAAGATTTGCAGTTGGAGTTCTGCATTGATAGGAGAAGTTAAGCCTTTGATTGCAGTTAAGAGCCAGATATCTTGGAATATTACAGATCTGACATGGAATCATTAGTAGTATAGCCTCTACCTGAAGCATTTCTAGAGAATATAGTTGTATTTGGATATCTTCCACCATTTGAACCAGAATATTCTCTACCTTTGCATGAACCTCTATTATTGTGTTAATAGCCACTTCTAAAAGATCCTCTACAAGTCATAAAATCTTTTGAATCATCAATTTCTTTAGAAGTTCTTAGCCTTTCACTAAGTAGATTATATTATGTAACTCAATACAAATAACATGTAGATTCCTATGTCTCATAGATGTATCAAAAGGTATGTAATTTGAATTAAGTGCTTTGAGAGTGATAATAACGAGTTACTTATCTGAAATACTTTCACATACAACAACTAATTTATCTGATAAAGACTTAATTTCATTGATAAAAGAAGGGATCGATCTATCACCTTGAGTGAGTGAAAGTAATTTGGTACAAAGATGAATTGAGTGAGTAGAAGAAGCTCTTGCAAAACGATCTTCAATATTAGTCCATAGTTGATGTGAGGAAGTAAATCTGGAGAAGTAAGCAATGATCGAGTTTGAAATTGTAGAGTTAATCCACATGATGATTATTAAGTTTATATCTATCCAGTGAGTGTAAAGCAGATTTTCAATTCTATTCTGCTGATTTCGTATGTCTGTATATTGAGGTGGGACTTCATGAGTTTGTACTTAATGATAACTGGATAGATTAGATTTCTCCATGTGATGAAGTTACCTTCCTTCAATTTGAGATGTACAAAGTTGGTTATCTGATTGAGTGGAATGTCGGAAAAATAATTTGATGGAGGATTTTCCATAGATGATGATGCAGAAAGCATGAGAAACAGATACAGAGAAAGAAAATATCGATTCAAATATCAATAAACGAAGAAATAAAAGTAAACCTGAGAAATTAAGAACGAGAATCTTGATGAGAAAACAAGATTACACCACAACTTGTATCTGATTGATACAAGGGATCTTCTAAGAACAATGAGATTGCAGATCAGAAATTGAAGAAACATGGTCAAATAGAAAGGAAATCCTAACCTAAACCATCTGAAACCATAAAAACATTGTATCAATCAATCAAGAAAATGACATATTCATTACAGAGAAGATAAAAACCATTACAGGGGCACACATTTAGTGGGTATTTATAGTTTGCTTAACCGACTGATTTAACAGTTTACATAACACACATACAGACTACATGTGTCAGCTAAAGAGACTTATGACACACACGTGAATCCTGTGAGAGGAAAAATATAATTTAAAGATGCTTCTCCTGCACTCAAGATTTGGTTATCCCGCACCACTGTATGTGTGTTATTATTCTGAATGTGTGATCTTCAGATTAAATTTGATACAATGGTGGTTTCAAAGTTTCAAATCCAGTTGTAACTACTGTCAAGATAATTACTCACAGAAACTCTAATGATTTATTGGGTAAGTGGCCATCAACTGATCTTAAACCACAATCCGTATTTGAACTCTTTTAATTAACCCTTGAAGCTTTTATTTTGTGTATACAGTGTGAATGAAATTGATCCCCCTATCTCCTTTACTAGAATTAGTCTATGTAAAAGAATATAAAAATCTATGTAAAAGTATATCTGCTCCACTTTACATCTTCTAACATTTGATTTTGTTAGAAACCTTATTCTTATCATCTAATCTCACTTTCTCCTGTTTAGCATATGAAAAATTTAGGAAGATCGAAACACGGAGTAAAAAAAAAACAAAGAAAAGTTAAAGCCAGTTTTTTAGACTCTTTCTTTTTAGACGCAATACTAGCAAAAATATAAAATAAAATATAGTAGACTTAAAAACCGAGATGGTTTTGGAGGTGGTTTTTTAGAGTTTCACAACAAATCCATAGAGCCCTCTTATCTTTTCATTCTCCGAGCTCGGGTTCTGGGATAAGGAATCGAGAAAAAGGTATTAGCAACAACGGGTTTTATTACAGGACAGCTCATAATGTTCATATCGATCTATTATGTGCCTCTCCATCTAGTATTGGGTAGACCTCATACAATAATTGTTCTAATTTTACCGTATCTTTTGTAGAGAAGCCGTAATGTGCACCCGATTTATAGAGGTACACAAATTTGGACTCAGAATTCCCTACTGTGTTGTTTATCATCTCTTAACATTAGGAAGTAATTATTTCCTATTATCTAACGTCCCTTAAGATTTATAAAACCATTCACAATGTATTTACGGTAAAAGGTAAATTAAAAGATAAATTTAATTTTGCTCGTATTGGACAAAAAAATTCTTTTCACGAATTAAATCTTGAGAATGAGCATGACGCTAGATTAGATCTCAAAGTTAGGGGTGAGCATGGGTCGGTATGGACCGGTTTTTACCTCATCTGCATCCAATCCAATTCACTACGGATTTTCAATTTGGCATCCACATCAAATCCAACATCCAATGGATGCACGGATGAACGGATTGGGTGCGAATAATCCAATGGATTTGTGTTAGTTAAAACTTATAATGAAAAACTAAAGCCAATATATTATAGAACCTACACATTTTATATACGTATATAAATAAAGAAGTGCCATAGACAACACTCCAAGCAAACACCTTAAAAATTCCAAAATATTCAAAATATTTTCTAGAAATTATATAAACGCCCTTAATCTAACGGGTATGGATGTCCAACGGATTTTCAAGGTTGCATCCGGGCCCAATCCGTAATCCGTTGAATTTCAAAAATCCCATCGGCATCCAACCTATCAGTGAACGGTCCGAACATCCATCCATAAAAATACGGTTGGTCCCAGTTAAATCCGCGGATTACGGATAAAATGCTCACCCCGACTCAAAGTCATTCTCTTCACCGTATTGCAATTAACTCTCGGGGTGAGCCCATACATACCAGGCCCGTTATAGCCTCGTGTTAGGCCAGTTCCCACACCTAGCCTCAAGTTAATTATTTTTCATATCCAGTCCATGTGCTATTGCTAAATTTGGCAATTGCTAATTCGAAATGCCACCCATCAAAAAAATAAATAATAATAATCGGAAATGCCAAATTTTACATTCAAGAATACCGTATATATGTAATAATTTGGCTTTAGCGGGGACCACTATGAGCAAAATTATCACGAAAGGATAAATGGTATCATCCCTATTAGTACTGGTATCAGCCCATATAAATCATGAAAATTATAGCATACATGATATTTTGACAACATTGTTGATGGTCTAAGAACCCAGCTTAAGGATGCCACTTGTAAAAAACTGGTGAAGAACAACTAGAATACTAATTTTAATGGATTAACTGCCTTCCGGGGACAGGCCTTGCAAGGGACTAACCCAGGCTATAGTCCTGTTTCTGGCCAACAAAATTTTAAGTAGGAATATTTGCTGAAATTAGTTTTAATCCTATATTTATGACTAGCCACAACAAATTTTTAAGTAGGAATATTTGCTAAAATTAGCTTTAATCCTATATTTATGACTAGTCAATGTAGTTTTTGTCCAAATAACTTTTACCCATCATCTTTTTTAACACATGATTTTTTTTTCCTTTCACCCATTTACTTTTCCATTTTTCCTTCCATAAACTATACTTCTTTTTCTAATCATAAATTTTTCCATATTTTTTTTCTATAAATTTACGTTTTTGTTGAAGGAGAAATATAGAGAAGAAAGAGATCTTATTCATTAGATATCAATGTAGTATTACATAGGAATAAGCCTCCATTTATAGGCTAGAGTGTCAACCCTGGTTACATATAGATGGGACGCACACATGGGCTAAAGACCCTACAACACTCCCCCTTGTGCGGTCCAATAGTAGTGCTTCATATGTAGTGCTTCACATATAATGCTTCCGATGTAGCGCTTCAGATATAACTCTTCAGATCTAGTTTCTCTCCTCGATAACTATTGTATCTAAGTCTATTGCCTCATTAAAACCTCGCCAGGAAAACCCAGAGGGACAAAACCTGAAGTAAGGAAAAAGAGTACAATATTAAGAAAATTTAGAACATAGTTGGACTCGCATATGTTGCCTCGTTAAAACCTTGACAAGGAAAAACCCAGTGAGATAAAACCTTGACGAAGGGAAAAGAGTACAACACGATTAAGTCCGGAAGTATGCCTTTGCTGGATACTCATACATAACATCTTATCTATGTCTATAAATGATTGATGAACACCTAGTACTGATACGCAATAATATTATCAATACTACTAGTTGACTTGTGCCGAAAACTGTTTCCATGTAATCCTTGCTTTGTTATGATGATTCCGGCATTGGTTTCACTTGACAAACTATCGAGTTTTGTTTCTTTGATTCTAATGTTGTTCAGCAAGCAATCTGCAGGTCTTCGTCATTTATCATGTAATTGGTGTAGTTATGGTTGCCTCGTTAAAAACCTTGTCGAGTAACAAAAACCCTGTGGGAAAAACTAATCTCGATCGAAGGGAAAAAGAGTACAACACAGCTTAACATTTCAGAGTCAAATATGTCGACATCATATCCTTGGATCCTCCCCCTGATGTCGGCATTTCCCCCTGATTCCATTCAGAGTAGTTTCTAGACAGTTCCTTTAGTCATATATTTTACAAAATTGAATATCAGAAATGACTTAGTAAATAAGTCAGTCATGTCTCCCCTGATTACTTTCATGAGAGAAGAGATTATTATTCCTTTATAATCAACAACTTTTGGATTGCACTTCCATTAGCAGTCCTCTTTATGTATTTGTAGGGATAAAACAAACTCATGTCAATGGTTTCTTTTTAAAACAAACTCATGTCAATGATTATTTTCCAAAGACGCTGCGTTGGAGCTGAGTTATATCTAGCTAACAAGTTCACTGAGGATGAAATATTTGGTCGACTAAGTACAACAATGCGTTTATTGCACTTAATATGGGAATTTCATCTCCCAACACATCTTCACCATATTTCTTTAGAAGAAATGGTCAAAATTACGTACATTTGAACCTCGACTAATCATGGGAGTGCTAGCAGTATGCATGTCCTTGTTAAACTGCCTGACAACTTTGGACATATGCAAACTGGTGGAATAATATAACACAAGCTTGGTGTTCGATCTAGCTTTCCCATATTTTCATTTCAAATTCGAATTTCAAGCAGCTTGTAAAACCTCTTATTTCATTAAGAGTACATACCATGTCCATATCATCGACATAGATAGCTACAATTCCAATTCAGAAACTTTCTTTGTGAGTATGCAGAGAAAATACCTTAATTATTTATCCCTTCTCAATCAAATAGTCACTTAGACGGGTATACCAAATCCGCCAGATTATTTAAATCCTTAAGTGAGCGTTCCACTCTAATTTGAAACGTACTCTGTGGTTTAGAGTCTTTTGATTTGGGTAACAAAAAGGCTGTTATGCACTTTTGTAAACATTTTTATCCCTTAATCCTTGTAGAGATACGTAATAACCACATAAAAATGCTGCATTTCAAGTCCTTTTGAAACTACCAAGCTATCTAAGTAATAGAACGCCAAAACGTTCATTACAACATATTAAACAATTCTATGGCTTTGTGAGATACCTCGCGCCACAAGGCGAGTCTTTATACTTTAAGACTTCATTTTTCTCACTGATTTTGGTGACAATTAATCATATATGTCTCATAGGCTTTAGACTTGGTTGGTTAGCACTACCACACCAAATACCTGTATATTTGTCAAAGAACCAAGTTTTACCTAGATTGTGTAGGCCAAATATGCTCTTTGTTAATTAAACAATAAGGAGCATGGTTCGATCACACCGCGCTCTATTTCCTTGAGAAACTGTATAAAAATAATAGTCATTAATATGCTCACACGATCTTTCCATTGACTCGTGTGTTTTCTCATAATCCTTTTGGATTTTATTATTCTATGGAATCATTTAAATTTCGGAGCGTCCTCCAGTTTGATTTATGAACATAATCAGAGACAATATAATGAAATGATTTAATTAATGATATATTAGGTTGTGCCTTGGTCGCCTATTTCCTTTTTAGGTGAGCATTGATCGAACCTGGTGGTCTCTCTAACTTCCTTTATGGAGCAACGGCCTCAACTACACTTACACCAAGTGTAGTTGCAACACCTTAGTCTATGGTGTACCCCATATTGAGGATTTCTAACCTTGCAGGCACATTTGCAGCTGGTATGTATGATCTTGTCACGTTACCAATATCAGTGCACTTTCTGAAAATCCATTATTCTTTTCACTTCATATTTACATTTGTGGAGTACAAGAATCAATATGAGACAGAGTGGGAACACACCACGACAATTCCTATCATTCCCTTAGAAAATCTTTTTTCGTATCTCCCCCTAGCAATGGGAAGACTGTCTCATCAAAGTGACGATCCGCAAATATAGCGGTTAAGAGATTGCCTGCCAAAGGTTTCAAAATGCGGATAATTATTGGGAATTCATTTCCAACATAATTTCTTAATCGTTTTGGTGAACAATTATAGTACGATGCGGAGTCGTAGTGGCACATTTATAGCACAACCAAAAATGCGTGAGAATACAAATGTCAGGCTTATATCCAGTTACCAACTGTTACGCAAAAATGGTTGACTAATTGTGGGTTCTAAAACGAATAAGTGAATATGCGTATAATATTGCATATCTCCCAAGCATTTATAAAAAAGGTTGTTACGCATAACCTATCGTTAGACACCATCTGTAACCTTTGATGGTAGCCTCTGCGAGACCATGGGGTGTAGGATGTTCTACTAAAATGATCCTATTAAACTTGCAATATCCATCAAGTCCTTTTGATGTAAAATATATAGCATTAACAAGGTTGGTGGGCCCTTAAATTGTATAATATGTGCTAGGATTGTTTCAAAAAACACATAATTTCTATAATAATTAATTCAACACTTTGAATCATCCACTAGAGCCATAAATCACTTGAATGGTCCGCATTCTGCATGGATATGTCCACAAATATCACCTTGTTTGTTTTGAAAGAATGGGTTGTTTACCATTTGCATCTTAGGATGGTCTCAATCCTGTTTACTAAAGAAAGACTTTGTAAAATGAGTAACATGCTTTATTACTTTTAAAGCATAATGGGAGGGGAGGTGGTGTTCCTAGTACTTTAGAAAGTGTTAATTGTGAGAGACACCGTCACATTGCGTTCTTTAAATCTTTGTAATTCCTATTTTCTTGTTCACTCAAATAAAAGGATGTCCATTTGAGTTCTTTCAGAACAGAACATCATATCACAACCAAAGTGTCTTTATGGTTATGTCAAAACCTGAATGAGTCAATTCCCAACATTACATTATCAATTATTTAAGTATTAGTGATTTACAGTTCACTAGACTAATTGGCTCATTATTTTCTCTAAAATGGGATTCCTTTCACATTCATTAGAGGCAATTTATAGATGCATTCCCATTCTCACAGTGAATTTTCGTACGATAACCGTTTGTACAGATTTCGTAGGAACTTGACAAAGTGTGATTAGCTCTTAGTTCTTATAGAACTCATGTAACTTTTAATCTTTATACCAATTAGGAAACAAAGATTGAGCATTTCTTCGCTCAGCTATTATCTGTAATGATCCAATCATTGCATGGTATTATATAAGGAAACAATTCAACAATCAGTTTAATATATTTCCTTAAGAGTTTCGTGTAATAAGTGGTGTGGCCGTATTACCTAACAAAATAAAATCTATCTCATTTACTTTAAAGTGTTACCGTTCATGAAGATAATATGCTTTTCATCATAATGTACGATTGATCCTTATAACTCAAGTACTTTTGATTATATCTCAAGTGCTTTAGAGTATTTCAATCGCATGGAAATGATATAATTTTCATTTCATAAGTGCAGACAATGAATTTAATTATTATTAACTGGGAAAATTTCTTGTTTCCACTGAAGTTGACAAGCAGGGGTATGACCTTGTTTTAACATATAGTGAGTTTGTTGTCCTTTAAACTCTCTATATATCTTGTAGTTGGTTGATACTATATGATACCTACGTTCCATTGTTTGTACCATTGTTTGTTGTCCTTTAGTAAAATGTTTATACTAAGTTTCCAACTCTCATTTAAACGAGTCAGAATTACATCTCTGTCTCATGCTCGGTAGATACATTTAATTTGTATCATTATTACTTGAGCCAGAATTAAATCTCTGGTCCTATTTTAGCAAAGGCTTATATCTTCTACGTAATTTATGTGTATTCTTTCACATATTCTAGTATACCAATATTGGTATGATTTAGCACGTCTAACCCTCTGTTCTTCGAGGTTCTTTTCATATTTATCTTTGCCACAGTTAATTTAAGTTGAGAAATTTCATTATCCCAACAGGTATACATTATTCTTTTCACATGCCTCCCAACCACTTACATTGGGTTGAATAACTTACTAAAGATCGTGAATCTCTTGTTAACATACTTCAGCATCTACTGTTACTCTAGTATAATGGATGAAGTTGAAAAGATAAAAATGGAAAGATTTTTCTGACTCATGTCACCTTTGTTCTTTCGATAAAAGTTGAGGTGCTAATTTGCAACATATCTTTGTTCAAGTTATTGACTCTTTTATAATCTAACAAGTGGAATCCATCCCACTGAACATTCAAATTTTCGGGGGGGAAATTTCATGAATGTTTCAGAAACTTCTTTCAGAGCATTTCATTGCCTGAAGTCAATATGTTTCCTTGAAAACATAAAAGCTATGCCTTCATCTATTGAACAATACATCGTCATCGATTGAAGGTTTTTATAATAGAAGTATAGCCCTTGTAGACACAAATGACTCTTGTATCAGAGACTCTTTAATGGCGCTCAAGTACTTCTGAATCCAAAAGGTCAAATTTGAATCGAGTTGGGTTAGCCAAAACCCCGGTTAACTGTTTGGTCAAGGCCCAGTCCATTGGTTTGACTAGGTCGTGGTTAACAAAAGAATGATGTTTTGGGGACTACTCAAAATAGGTGGGGGACTACTCTTTCATTTTTGGTAGGACATTTGAAGTAATTTTGGGTCACCCCTTATCTAAATTTTTTTAATACCAAATTTACCCTTGGTAATTAAATTAGTTTGTTTATTGATTAGTTAGTGTTAGTGTAATGATTAATTACTGATTAGTTAGTGATTAGTGAGTTATTAATAGGATAGTTTTGTTAGAATCAGAATTATTGAGAGAGAAGAAGAAGAAGAAGAAGAAGAAGAAGAATAAAAAAAGAGGGAAGAACCCAAAAAATCTTATTTTGAGTTTAGTAAATATGATATAAGTTATGGGTACTCATGTATGGCTCAAATTTAGTTAATGTAGCTTGAATTGTGCAAAAAATTGGCAAAATCGAAAATTTCAGGAAGAAATTTCGGCTAGGTCAAAGTAGTTTGGTTAGCAATTCTGCAAAACAGGTAGCCGAACTCTCCTATATGTGCAGTTCGGTTACTCATTTCAGCATACGCAGGTAACCGAACTCTGTTTTAATGGAGGTTTTTGAGAGTTCGGTTATCTTTTTCCAGAAAACGTTGCCGAACTAATTTTATAGAGTATACAGTTAATAGTTCGGTTTAGTCGAGTTTAGTCCCTTTGTTACCGAACTTTTTGTCGGCAAGATCGCAAATCACGTTCATTGAATAGCTAATCGAACTTTGTAGTTCGGTTTAGTCGAGCGTAGTAATTATGTTGCCGAACTATACCATAGAAAATTCCAAAGAACAAGTTCAGCAAGATCACAATATCTGGTATAAGTTGCAAATTCACCGAATTACAAGTTTGGTGTTGACAGATCAAAGTTTGGTTACCCCATAGAAATTGCGAAGTAACCGAACTATATTTTATCAAAGTTCGGTTACCTATATAAATTTATCGACTAAACCGAACTCAAATTTCGCATATAAAGAAAGAGTTCGGTTACGATTTTTTTTTTGCGAGATTACCGAACTACATAGTTCGGTTACCTAAAAATTCCTAATTGGCCGAACTGTTCTTCATATTGAAAGTTCGGTTACCAAAATCTAGGGTTTTCAAAATTTCTCCTAGCCGAAATCTATACTGTAACTACCATTTTCTATGGTTTTTGATGATTTCTAATCGATTTCTTCAGCAAAAAAACGATTAAAAGGAATGGGTATGAAGGAAATTACCTGCGGATTTTCATTTTACTCGAATCGGACTTCTTGGATGATGTTGGAGAAGAAGAAGAAGAATAAAAGAAAGGAAAAGGTTTTGAAACTGATTTTAGGTTTTAATTTAGGAGATTAGATTAGTGGGTAGTGGTTAAATTAGTGGGTTATTAGGATTAGTTATAACCTTAATTAGGATAAGGGCAGATTAGTCTTCTCTAATCTTTTAGGACACCCCTTAAAATTTAGGGTGGACATTCATATAACAAAGTAGTCCCCAACCTTTTTGGGGTAGTCCCCAAAACATCATTCTAACAAAAGTGCACATATATGGTCAATTATATATGAAGTACTCAGGCCCATTAATAATAAACTTGAAACTATTATCATAGAGGCCCAAATATATTGTTAACCCTAAAATTGAAAATTTCATCATCCAACTGTAGTGATCAGAAACCAATTGTAAACATGCCCGATGATGATGATATTTATACAATAGATTAATCGTAATATTTCAACAAACTTAATTAAATTTCAAAGACATCCAACGGCTAGATAAAAATATATTCATGACGCCGTATGACTGTTCCAATTAATGTTTCTGTGGACACAGCTGGAAATATCACGTACTTTGGAGTACTTCCCATGGTTGGATCTTTATGAAATTTTTACAGTATCTCAATGAAGATAATATATACCACATATAAAAATATAGCTTAATCCAACTGTTGACATTCTAACACCTTTAGGTTTTTTGACGCTGTTATAATTAGGGTTTTCTGAACAAAGACAGTTCCACTAAAATCATAATTTGGAGATTGCATCATATTCCGATTTGATTGAAATTTTAAAAGAGTAAATTATACCTAATTGGGTTGAACATACCAAAATTGCATGAAAATCTAACGGTGAAATCTCTATGTTTGATAACCATATATTCGTGGAACTCTTATATATACTACGAAAACGAAATTTCTTTGTTCCAAAGAAATACCTGGTAACGCATCCATGGTGATAAACAAATAGGATCAGAACCGCGCTAATTCAAGAAATATCCATGACCAATCTTGAATGAAGAAAAAATTTTTGCACTAGTTGGTAGAGTCGTGCTTGATAACGTGTTGAAGGAGAAATATAGAGAAGAAATAGATCTTATTCATTAGATATCAATGTAGTATTACATAGGAATAAACCTCTATTTATATGCTAGAGTGTCAACCCTGATTACATATAGATGGGCCGTACACATAGGCGAAAGGCCCTACAACAGTTTCATGATTAATTTTGTGCATTTTAATCTCTTTTTTTATCTATCGATCTAGTATATAGGCGAACCTCAGTCAGCCGTATTTGGGTTATCCAAGACTTTCTTTAACACAAAGCACTCTTTGGTAAACTGGAACTATAATCACTTTAGAAGATAAATACTTGGATAACTAGGTTAGAACTAGAAGTCCAACGGGAGTACTCGGTAGATCCTTCCAAGTTCCAATCTTGACAAAAGGCAGCTTCAAAATTAGGTCTTTTGCTTGGGATAGGCTTGTTTTGGTCTTTTTATTTGTGGGTCTCATTTTGCTAATAGGGGCCTTGGTAGTCTCTTGTAGTTTTCTTTTCAATCAAATCATCTAATTTACCGATCATAAGTAGGGGTGAGCATGGGCCGGTATGGATTGGTTTTCACCTCATCCGCATCCAATCCAGTACACTATGTATTTCAAATTTAGCATCTGCATCCAATCTAACATCCAACAAATTCGCATCCAATGGATGGACAGATGGACAGATTGGATACAGATAATCCAATGGATTTGTTTTAGTTAAAATTTATAGCAAAGAAATAAAGCCAACAAAAGTAACTTTTTATAGAACCTACATATTCTTTATAAGTATACAAATATATAAGTGTCATGGAAAACACCCCAAACAAACACATTATAAATTCCTAATCTATCTATAGTGTTTTCTAAAACTATATAAATGCCCTTAATTTAACGGATATGGATGCCCAACGGATTTTCGATGTTGCATCCGGACCCAATCCGTCATCCGTTGGATTTCAATAATTCCATCCGGGCTCAACCCATTAGCGAACGGTCCGAGCATCCATCAGTAAAAATATGGTTGGTCCGGTTAAATCCCGGATTACGGGCCAAATGCTCACCCCTAATCATAAGAAATGAAAAATGTACAGATTAGACTTTGTGGAGTATAAACTAATGTATAGATTAATTTATATGGTAAACCAACTAAATATGTTATCCCTTTGTTTCACAGAACAGAAGAAATACAAGTAAAAGGCAGGATGCATCATGAATAAATTTAATTTTATAGATTTGATTTCTTTTGCGTACATTATCTAGCTTTCTTATAATCTTGCGAGTTGTCCGACGCTTATGGGATAGCAATCTACCGAAGCTTCAGACCTAAAGCTTCTGTTTGCTATCACTTGGTTGACGAATTGAGTTGGGTGGAAAGCATCCCAAAAGACATATTTGTTCCTGTTTGGACATGGCTTCTCCAAAGGTAAGCAAGTAACTGCACCACCATACCTCCCATTGCCACAGCAAGCATGGTTTACCACTGTCAACCCTATCAAACAACGATCACGAACACAAGAAGAGTGTAAGTACGTAATATCAATCTCCGTCGTCAAACTCAAAATCATTGGACAATAATTTGTAGTTAAAGTTCGCGTTTCTACTAACCAAATCTGTTGGGGTTTTGAACCATTTCGTTAACGGCCTTGTAAACATCTTGGAAGACTAGAGTTGCGCCTGGTAAGTTTGAGGTGAGCGTTTTCGAAAGCTGCAAGAGTCGACTGTTGAATACCCTGACCAAGTAATTGACGTGCTCAATGCAACCATGCTCGCCGCTAACCATGCTTAGTTGACTAGGTATGCACCCTAGTGGACCTATTGCAACCAGCACCATCTTTCTCGCTCCCAAATTGTACAATCTCTGCAACCCATGCACATGAAAGTGAGACGTTTTAGACTAATGTTGATGACATCACCTTTTGCCATCAGATGATACAAGATTTACTGGTGTAATATACGAAAACATGGTGTGACCCCGATCTACCAATCAATGCGTGCATGGAGGATCATAATGTGATTAATGTACCTAACTAGTTCTATCTTGTTAGGTGTGTGTCTGTGGAATGCAATGGACATAAAATTTGGAGTAAAAACTAAAAACACATCCCCCGGCTAAATTAGAAATGAATTGTCACAAAAACAAACAACTTCCTCAGCATTTTCATGTGCCATAGCCATAGGGATGGATATAAATGCAATAGGCATTCTCTTGGGTTTTGACCAAAATGTAAATGAGCCGACACATGACACATCCATGATCTACCCATATTAAAATAAATAAGTAGAATACAATACCCTATAAGTCATTGAACTCTCTCCATTTTAATTTGCAGGATAAGGCTAGCTTTCTGAGTGCTACTAGGGTAGGCATTCAATTGTAAGAACATAATACGTACTTAATGACCAATTAGGTTGCTTTAAAATATGATAATTAAAGAATAAGAAGTGAATGAAAGTTACCACAAGTTGATTGGATAAGGTGGAAATGAGATAATCAGCAAAGCCTTCAGGGGTGAGGAGTTTACTGCTGGGATACAGATTCGGCATGAGATAGTTGTTTATGTAGTCATTACTACCCATTGCTATGTAGTACATTGATTTAGACAAATATTCTGCGAGGTCCTCTTGGCTCTTGAATTTACTTGGTAATTGCAGTTTTATTGTTTTTTCAAACATCAATAGTTGTGCGTTCATTGATACTCTAGCTGCCTGCAAAAGAACGTCAAAACCACTCAAACCCCTCCTTAACCATTGTTTAAAAACAGTTTATGAATATGAGGATGTGTGTAGCCAAATTACATAGTTTCCTCCAGTTTCGTCGAGTATTCCTGCTGCAGCTGATGCGTAATTAAATCCCTCTAAGCCTATATTTGTTCCTTTGGACGCCAAACTTAGATATGGTGGTATGAGTGGTAATCCAAGCATTCGTGCTATGCAACATAAGAAAAAAGCAAAATGAAACTAATTACACAAAAGTTGAAGAGTGAGTAGAACCAAATTTAACTAATGCCTATTTGCCAGTAAAACTGAAATATATACAATAACAACAACAACAACAACAACAAAAAAAAAAAAAAATAGTAAATAGTTTTAGAATTACCGCCATAATCGACAACGGTAAGACCGTTGCAAAACCGTCCGGATGGATAGCCGAAGTCGATTCCATAAGGAAAATAATTAGACCTTGCAATAGCTGGTATGTAATTGTTGTTACCATTATCAGTTAACGAATCTCCAAAGATATACATAGCTGGTACTAACCTATGATCAGCATATTCACCTCGTCCTTTGTAACCATAAACCATAACTACTAAGCAAACCGTACAACAAAAAAGAAGTTGAAACTTCGTAGATTTTCTCAAAACCTCCATCTTTATCTCTTTTCTTCCTTTTGGTACAACAAAACTTTCTCCTCCTTCTTTCTTTCTTGGACTCACTGATATATATTTGAAGAGTGTGAGCAAGCTTGAAGAGAAACAGTTAATGAAGTCAAATCCAATACATGGTGGGTTGGTGGTTACGAGTTATTGTCATTTTTATTGTGTTTCTTTAACTTAGTTTATAAATGGAATATGTTTGTATTCAGTCACTGCTTATTCATGTTTCCTTCGCAATGAGTTTCTGTTTAGGAGCCTAGTTAGGTCTGCTAAAGACTTTCTTCTTTTTTTTTTTTTTTTT
>JAJJMB010018262.1:1195713-1311230 GCA_023531105.1 Papaver atlanticum | reverse complement strand
AAAAAAAAACGACTAGTTTTTTGAAAAATAAGACCGTTGGAGCATCATTCTATATAATACCCCCTCATTCCTTCGGAAAAATTTACAGAAAGCACCCACCAAATAACAAAAATCATTCTATCAAGAAAGCAAGCCTCAAAAAATAGATCAAGCAAGAACAGTTCAAGCTTCACAAGCGATGGGAGATTCATCAACAAGCTCTATTTGCAAACCACCATCAAGCTCTACCTGCAAAGTAAGTAAATTCAACATTACTAACAATATATAGACAATTAAAATCTTCTCTACTAGGACGTATCACTAATATAATCTTCTCTTACAGAGTCATCATTGCAGCTGTCAAATTTGTAAGTCACCTTCTCATCTAGCCATGGACTGTCCTTTTATTTATTCCAAGTGTAGAAAATGTGATGGGATATGCCGGTTTTGGATTGCAAAAACTGATGATGCTGAAAATGGAAGAATGTTTCTAAGGTGTTTGAATCACCCAAAGTGCGATGAGTTTCAATGGTTTGACAAAGCTGTTGCACTAGCAGAATCAAGAGAAAACCACAAGGATCAATGCAAGCCTATTGATGGGTGTGATGGATGTTATATGAAGGGAAATGAATATGTTGAAAGAGAAGATGAACCAATGAGGATGGTCCTTGACACCGAGCTTCCAGACGATGTCTTCGAAGATATTCGCGAAAGGCTCAAAGGAAATGTAATTGTAGAAAAGGGATGGAAATAGATTATGAGATCATCTTAAACCAAAAGTACTCCATTCGAATGTTTTTTAGTATGTTTTAATTTAAAGTTTCAAATGTAATATAATAGATTATCTAGGAACGAAATAAAAAGAGTATTCGTAACGGATCTATAATCAATCCCGGCATTGTAGTTTTATCCAAACCAATGCCAGAATTCTGGGAAATTTAAATTTATGAAGGGTTTACAGAATGCCGGCATGGAAAGATATCTTATTTACCATGCCGATTTTCTGGAAAATTATCCAAGTTTTAGAAAATCAGATTTCCGGCATGGATTCAATAAATATTTCCATGCCGGCACAGTCCAAATTCTATACAGGAACTTGGACCCTTGCATCCCCACTTTCCGACATGGTTTTAGAAAAAACAATTCAATGCCGGCGCTGTTGAACCTAAACATTTCAATGCCTGCGTCTTTGGTGTTAAGAAAACTTACAAAAAAAACATTTTTCTAAAAATCTAAACATCTTCAACATAAATCAAACAACTGAATTGTGCTTAAATGTTCTTAATCCAGGTATCATAAACCAAAAGTAAACCAAACAACTAAAGAGTTCATCATGAGTTACTAACAAAAACAAGTTCGAAATTGTTCAAAATGTAACAACCACCATCCAAATGAAGAAAAACAACTAAAGAGTTCATCACTTGGTCTTGGAGGGCACCTTCCTCGTTTCCCCAAACAAAGCTTTTGCATTAGGGTCTTTAATCTTATCAAGCTTTTCCTCAACTTCCTTCATTTCTTCACGGGGTAGTACCTCTCCTTTCTCGTTCTTGCAACCAAACATCCTCCTCAACTTGCCAATCCGAAGCCGCTAGTTTCATACATCCAACACATAATTAGCATATATATACTAATATAAGATTATGTGTACATTAAATGACTGAGCAATTAACAATACTTACTAGCAATCCAACGTTCTTTTGAAGTCCGACCATTGTAGGTGGTGCCTCTGTAGGAGTTGGAATGGGAGGGTTTTTCTGGTGTGGAACTATGACATCGTCTGGACGCACGACAAAAGGATGTGACTCTTGCAGGTAATAAAACGTGTAGTCGGGGTGGGCTTCATCACCATTTTCCGCAACCTCCTAGTTACTAATATCTACCAAACGACGTGGTTCCCTATCCCTCCAATGTGTTGGTTCTGGAATTGGCTCATACTCTACCTCAACTTTAAGGAAGTTGAATAGCTCAGAGAACGGTCAACTTCGTACCTCTCAAGAGAGGCTGTCTCGGAATAAGGTAATTGCTTATATCCAAGTTGCCGCATGACACGTCGAGGATCATCCATAACATATCCCTTTGGGTGGAACAACGGTCCATTGTAAAATGCAACGTTATTATACCTCAAAATTTGGTGTTTTCTCTAGGCTCCTTGTAAGGGTCGAACACAACCTCTTTGGTAGTCATCGCGTCCAAACCCAATCTCATATTTGTCAGTCGACGATTGTTACCGGGCTTCATAATATTATTGCACTCGTATTTATTAGCTCTAGGCGCCTCGGGTTCGGAAAGGTTTTTGATCTTCAAGAATTTGTAGTTCGTGAACAATGTTGGGAAGTGTTCATAAGTCCACACATATACCAATGTGGAATGATACATATAAGAAGCAGTAAATTTTGTTTCTAAGTTCAAAATAAGGGTGCATGTGAACAATATACATAAGAACATAAGTTTAAAAACAAAAATACCTGCAAGAGAGTGAAATTCCCGACAAATTGGTTTGTAACAGACTTAGAGGCCCTTCTCATCTACGCCATCAAATTTGCCATTACCACGGTTCCCCAAAAATAGTTCCAGACATCTTCCAACGGATCCAAGTATTGAAGGTGGTTTGCACTAACCCTGTTGCCACTAGCGTCAGGGAATACCTTAGTGCCCAATATGAATAACAGGTACACAGCGGCTGCATAACGAATTTTTGCAGGGTCCCATCCATCCTTGTTTTTTCTCTCCTCCGTTTTTTCAAAGGTCTCCTTAAGCATCTTTAGCTTGATGGTATTTGTCCTACTATTCTTAGATACATAGATGCTTTCCACGGAAGTTTTGTAGTCCCAACCTAACAGCTTGTTAGTCAGAGCGTGCAACTTCGACCATTCTAGGTCCGAACACTTATCTCCTTCTGCAACTTATTTTTCGATAATATTCAAGCCTAGAATGTTCTGAGCATCTTCAGGGATAAAGGTCATCTCCCCAAACGGGAAGTGCATGGTATCAGTTTCACCATGATACCTTTCGACGAAGCAATTGACTGTCACAGAATCATACTTCACATAATTTTCAACTAAAGCATATAGCTCAGAATCCCTTACTAATGTTTGGACCTCTTCACATTCTTTAAACAAATCCCAATGAGTCGCGTCTTGGTGTCGGCAAACACGCACAGCTTTCTTATGATCCTACAATTAGGAGATTTTACATAAATACAAAACAATACATATCCACAAGATAAAAATTCTTACATAGGTTTGATAGATAGTACGAGCCTATGTGTCCTTGTAGCCAAATATCATTTTGCTTACGGATCTTCACCCCAAATTCTACCACGATCAAGGTCAGGTATCATGTCATCAGTATGAGGAAGGTGCGAACCTTTTACTTTTACTCTGCCTTGTGTCGGTTGTTGACTTGGCCCACCATCTTCCTCTAAAACTTCGCTTTGGATTGATAATTGACTTTGATCAACCTCATTATCTTCCTCTTCCTCTTGCTCAACTGTTCCAGTAGGTTCACAGATTACGAGTTTTCTACGTTCACCACCACTCTCTCATTTTTTTCCCTCTTGTAGATGCCCCCAAACGCTTGATGCGACCAAGTTCTTTCCCTCGAGGAGGCAGAGACTCGGGAGTACCAAGATCGTTCTTCTTTCTTTTCTTAATGCCAACATCTTTAGCTTTTGCTTTTTTAGCTTCCTTGGCTTTAGCCCTATATCAAAAGAAACACGAAATAAATATAAGACAACTCACAATCATATTTGTTGCCGGCATAGATATACCGAATAACGGCATAGAATCATCAATACCGGCATTGGTTCACGAAATATTGACCATGCCGAGACCAAGAAACGGCATAGTAACTTAACAAATAAACTATGCCGGGACATAATGCCAGCATTGTCGAATAAATGTCGACAATGCAGGTACTGTTAACAAATTCCTAGTGTTTTCCTGTAAATTAAAAGAGCATTGCCGGCATGGTCGATTTTTTTTAAAACAATGCCGTAAACGATTACCGGCATGGTATTCATCCTAATTTCAATGCCGGGACTAAACAATCAGTTTCAGGCAATTTTTAGTTTTGTAGCCGGCATAGTATTCATACTAAATTCAATGCTGGAACTCGTTACCGGCATTGTATTCATACTAAATTAAATGCCGTAAATAGGTACCGATATTGTATTCATACTAATTTCAATGCCGGCATTGACTGTAACTCAATTGTTTGAGTTAGGGTTCGCGATTCTAACCTAAACCTAATGCCTTAAATCGATGGAAATACTCATAGAACAGTTCAGAATCACTTACCTTCTCATAGAAGTCATTTGTTCGAGAGTTTGATGGTCTGAATCCTCTTCTTCTTCTTCTTCTTGAGCAATCCGATTGAGCCTTTCTTCTTGTTTTTGTTGAGCAATTGATTTTGATTTTGATTACGGATTGGGATTGGGTTTCTTTCATGGAGGCATGGTTATAGATAGATTCGGGTAATTGACGAAGAAATTTTTGAATCGACGATGAAGAACGATGGTGCGAACGATGAAGATTTTTTTTTTTTTTCAAAACCCTAACTATGCTGTACCCGAACTGATGAAGAAGAATGGAGGATATGTTTTGGTTTTTGATTTTAAGATTTTGATTTTGTGTGAAGGGTAGTATAGTCTTTTCATAATGTTTTTAATTAACCAAAGGGTATTTTAGTATTTCCGCCCCCCAAAAAACACCCAAGCAGACACTATTGGTTAGGAAAAGTAATTTAAATCCCTCAATTAGTTTAAGTATCCCCCAATCGCGCGTTCATTCTTAACCATCTGCGATTCATTTAACCAAACATGGGAATAAACTATTCTTAGGAAGTTGATTTCATTCTTTCCAACTAAACACATCGTTAAAGCATGAAATTCGGGAACGTTGACCTCTTCCAACGCCCGTTATAGGCACAATGATACTATAATATTCTAACTTATATAGGGTCAGATTTTAGTGGTATTTGTTTTTATTTTCAAAATGACGAAATCAAGAAGTCTAGAGGAAACTCTCTAACAACATCCTTTTCTATTTTAGAGGAAAAAAACCAACAAAAAGTCTAGATGAACACATGCGAAAAGTGAAAACTTCTGAAACCGCATAGGCACACAAAAGACTTTCTGGTCGATCCTATTACATTCGATTAGGTCCTATTGTTTTCCAAAGAGGGTTCACTATTCTCCTTTTGGGTAGGTTAAATTATATTTTCAAGGAACATTCAGGAGTATATTTATGCACAATACCACGACTTGAATGAAGTTACATAAACCATTTCGAGCTTTTATAATTCTCCAAGACAAGTACTATCTAATTAACAAATTCCTAATGTATCTCAAAAACATAGTCCCAGAATCACAGTTAGATAGGACCGTATATAAATTAGAAAAGTAGTTGTTGATGGTGGTTTTTAGTCCAAGGGTAAAATCGTAAAACCCTGTATATAATACGCTGTCATCCTGCAAAGGAACAAAAGCCATCTGAAAGTGATTAGTGCATAAACCTCTTCGCTCACAGATGTATTGAGCAATTCAATATATTTGTATATATATATACATATAATTCATTCAGAATGGTGCATATAGTAACAATCCCGAATATTCTACGAATTTTATTTTCCACCAACATTATTCACTAATGCATTACCCACCTAATATTTTCCTATGCTATGTTCCCCAGCTGAACTCTCAATATTGGCATGACATGACGATTAATGTTCACTCGCAACGGAGTAGCACGAATCTCCCGAAGTGTCAGTATTGAGATCTGCATGAAAACACTCACACAGGCTGCACCACTCTCTGATAAAGAGATTTCCGTGTCAACGCGCTTTTGATTAAAAGTTAGCACGATCGACGCGCTTAAATTACTTAAGGAAAATCTAGACTGCCCATGACAGTCTTAAGGAGCAATCACGGCCACACGATTTGGCCACACAATTCGAAAAGCTTAGCCTCTTCCCAGCAGAACTAGGCAACCTCCATAATGCCCACCGGCAGGCCTATTAGCATCCCATCAGATCGAAATTCCTTTAGTTCATCCGCAACACCCCTGACCGTTAGCCAGAACCAGGGTGATCGCATTGTTGAAAAAGAGCTCAAACGAGCTAAGATCAATTATAACGGTCTCAAAATTCATCACATCCGCCCAACTTAGATAACCTAGTTGAACGGTTTGGATTTCCCTTCGAACGATCAAAGAAGTGCTGGCGTGTTTACCGGCGACCCAGCCACACCCATGGTCGATCGACTTGCCCACGGCAAGCCAAGAGTGTATAGAATCGCTTGCCAAAAGTAGGGTGAACACGCTGCTTTTGAAACCCTAAATTGCGTTTGCGGCAACGAGTTACTATCGCAAATCGATCACAACCATCCATCTTCGCCGGCCAAAGCAGGTGGCTTAGATTCAATTTCAGGCGGCCCAAAAGATGTTAGCGTGCTCACTGGAAACCCGCCTTTGCATAAGGACGGTCGACCTGCTCAAACTAGCGCCCAGCGCTTTCAATCGATCAGCCAAAATAGGGTTGACCACACGGCTTCTAAACCATAATTTAAATCGATGCAGTAGACAACTGCCGCAAGCCATCTCGTCCATCCAACTTCGCTAGCCTAATCGGATGGTTTAGATCTATTTTCAGGAGGCCAACAGGGTAATACTGTGATCACCGGCCATCCCTCCTCCACAGGGAGCGATCGACCAAGTGGTAGCTCACCCGTAGGGTTCTCAAACGATCGCCCAAAGGTGTCTGATCACGCTACTTTTAAGACATTCAACCCGCGACTAATTTAGAAGAGCTCTAAAATAACGATGCTTCCTGCACATCGATTATTTTTCAGCAGTTTTTTGTTGTACATATTTTCCTACAAAATACTCGAGACATCAAACGTATCACAAACTGGGGGATGTTCACTGGGGTATTATTCTGGTGGTTTACGGCGTGCGGCATGCAACGCGGCCATTACGGGAAAGTGTCAGGAAATTTCGGACAATAGAGAGAGTAGTGGGTGAAAGGGTGACCAGTCTTCCCTCATAATGGAAACGTGATGATCACCACCTTTCGCACAACCCCACTTCTCCACTACTTAACTGCCTCCACTTCCTATGAGATCAGGGTGCGCTCGATGACTTGTATAGATAGGTTTTCAATCTATTTCAACAGGGGACAAGTGTTATCAACACAAGTATCCAGAAAAAACACTAAGAACTGATAGCTTATGTTCTGCAAGCCAGTTCCACATTCTGATACAAGTCATAAAACAGCCACACCTTCATAATTCAACATTCTGATCTCAAACACCTTATTCGCTTCCCTCCCTAAGATCACCCTTCTCCTTCACTGTGTGACCGAATTGAATCTGGAACGGCCATTTCTTGGTTTAGTCCAGAGTCTTACAGATTGATCTCTCGAATCTAAAATTACTTATGTGCAGTACATTTGTTTAGGGATGAATTCGTTTCTCATCAACACACCCAAATTTACCAAAAACAGCAGAATTAGTTTTTACCCCAAAACAGTAGTCATTTAAGCTAAGCATTTTTCTCTTTTGAGAACTGCAACTTGTATCTGGCTTTGTCTCCTTGAAACCCTGATTCTTTTGGTGCAACATACGTTTACTTTAATGCTTTCGCTGATCGGGTTCAGTTAACGTAAGATATATTTGAGCCCTACCTTCACCGTAACTCGAATAATTTCAATGAATTTGGGTGTTTCGTAACTTTTGTTATTTGTTCGGATTGTGTCTAGAGTTTTGGTCTTTCGGCAATGGTAAAATCTTCATAACTAGTAAAATCTTCCTCTTTAACCTTATTTTTACTCTCTTAGTAAGTTAGTTTCATAGTTATTTCAATTCTGAAAATAATAATTACTACATAATCATATGCATCATGCTTATACTTAATTTTTAGTTGATTTTATAATTAGGGACACAATTAGGACAAGTAATTAAGGTTTTGTCGCTAAATTTACTTTGTTTTGTCAAGACCATGGTTTAGTCCATCATCTTGAAAAAGAAAATTTTGAACTGTGTTTTAAGAGAAGGCCTAATTTGGCAATATTTAGCAAATATTAGGAAGCCTGACCCTATAAAACCATATATCTTAAATACAGATTTAGTCCTTTGACACATTTGATACTAAGAATCCGTGGATGCAGAATCCTTTGCAAACTTAAGTACTCTCAAAACCAACCCACCGAAATATTAGACTGGATTATAACATATCGTGTAGATTGTAAATTGATATTGTTTGTTCATGGTGGTAGAAAAATATGTTTGCTACTATAGCGGGAGGTCCAACACTGACATCCAAGATGATGTCAAGTTCAAAGAATCTTTAGAGACAACTTATGCATTTTGTTGAATCATCGGCATGTAATTCATCAGGAACCGAACCATAGTACGTTTTTTTAATTATTCTCCGAAAATCTTTTCTGGAGGATTATTATTTATAGATAAAATTTTTAGAGGGAAGATCTGTCATATGGTTATTCTTACTCTATGTATAAAAAGTAAACGATAATGAATTTGAAATGTTCGTAAGGGATTTTGATTTTCGAGCTTTATTAAACATCACAAGTGCCAGTTTTGGGGTTTAAGTAAAATTACTTGTTGGAGATGGTAAATGAAGACCCTAACATTTTTTATATCTTTTCTGTCATAAGCTTTGCAGGTTATTGTTGGATTTGAGCAATAAATAATTAAGGTATCTGTACTTCTAAAATTTGTGATAACTTGTTTACGTGCTCCTTGGATTCAAATATTTATAAATTTTATTTGCAGACCTACACAATACTTACCAGGGTTTTTAGATTTTGGTCATCTATCTTTTTCTATTCTCTATATAAAAACAGAGTTTTTTTGAGCGCTCTCATTAACCGGAGCTTCTGGTTGATTCTGGCCCCACCATGATATCTTATTTTGGTAATTTTATAATTTTTTTGGTTTACAATATATTTTCGGCCAATCACAACAAACTAACAAAATACCTAAAATAACTAAATCTAATAAAATCTAATACATTGCCAAAAATATTTAAAAAAATCGACCATATTTAATCCTAACAATTAAATTTAGAAACAAAATAAACAAACAAAATAAAACTAAAATCACATCAAAAAAAATATCGTTGATCACGATTTCATCACAAAATTAAATCAATCACAAAATTATAAAAAGAAAAATGTCCAATGTCCAATTGCAGTTTTTGATAATTAAATAACTAATCCTAATTACAATTCCAAACTATTAATTAATAATAACACTAACTCTAACTGTGATTACATTTACAATTCGAAAGAAATAAAAATACTTTGATCAAAGTTTATAAATCAGTACACATAGAGTTGTGAATGCTTACCGGATCAAAACGTGCTACCCGTTCCGCAAAAAATCGACCGTTAAACCTGTCCAATAATTCGAAATATAAAACCGTCAATAAAAAAACATGGAAGTAGCATAATATGATTTGAACAAAACTAAATATGAGGAACCAAAAAACCTCGATAAAAAGGTATAATCGACCAAAATGAATATTGGTTTCAACATTAATTTTCTTAATATTGTTCATTTCATAAAAAATAAAAAACAACACAAAAATAGTTTCCTTTTTTAGACGTGTGGAAGATACTCAATAATTTTTTGGAAAAATAACTCAACAAATAAATATAGTTGTCCAAAAATTTTATTTATTTATTTATCTTATAGGTAAATATGCTAAAAATGTTGTTTACGGGTAAGAAAAATATATTATTTTTTACCGGGTAAATTCCATTAATAGAAAATAAAAATATAAATTAGGTAAACCAAGATTTTCGTAGCCTGAACTTGCCAAAAATAATACAAATTATACCATAGAAAGAAAAAAAACAGCTAGCCAAAATATAAAAGTCTCAGATATTTTTAGATATCGATTAGTATTATTTTCAAAGCAAAATCTTTTTATTTATGGAAAAGTTTTTCTTTATATCAGTCATTGGAGAATAAGCCAAGCCCCATCTTCGACGCCGCTTCTCTCTTCTCATGGCAGCTTCGTTGTTGTTTTTTAATTATTTTTATTATTATTATTTTTGATTTGTTATATTGTTGTCTAATCAACAATCTGTTGTAGTTTTACAGGTATCCTCGAAACTGTTAGCACTGCAGATGTTATGTGAATGGGATGGCCAATAAATATTCTCATGAAAGTTTATTTCAAATGGGATTTCTAACAGATTTTCGCATGGAAGAAATTGGTAATCTCTTTCTCTTTAAAATCTTGGCATATGTACTGGAACCCAATTTTCTGTCTAAATAAACGACCCACGGAAACGTGAGAAATCCACCCCTCAGTAAAATCTTTTTTACTATCGTTATCATTATTTTCCTTTTCTCCCTCATTTACCGAGAGAGAAAACAATGGAATCGCAGTGTTTTTTGTTTTGTTTTTTTAAAGCAGGAATCGCAGAGGTGAAGGAAACAGAGAAACTGATATAAAAAGTTTTTCTATAAATAAGATGAATGGCGACAAAGCAAGTTGAATGTCCACCAAAGGAGGCAAGACATCTAAATGTGTTTATATTTATCAATTAAAGTTATTTTGGTGATTAGTTTTCTGATTCTTCTTAAATTGAATTTGAGTTATTTTGATAGAATGCAGACGAGGCAATGGTTTCTTCTTTGGTTTAGTTTAGAATCTACACCAACAAAAATATTGCAACAATTAAATGTGGTTAACCCAAGAAATAATAATTGTAGATATTTTTGGATATTGAAATAATTTTATTTCCTAAACACGTCTTTGTTTATGGAATTCGTGGGTTTGGTGTGCATATAAAGCATTGAGCAAAAACCGAATTTCTCTTGCAGGTTTCTTCACAGTCTATAGTTTTGTAACGAGTAAACGTGGCTATCCAAAAATCTAATATCGATAGATATCATTTCCTTAGATAATTTTTTTTCTTTTTATGGAGTTTCTAAGTTTACAGAATCTCTATATATAAAGCACTTGAATAGAAGCAAAATCGTATGTTGGCTTATATATATATATATATATATATATATATATATTTCGTTTTTCGCATGTTACTTGCAATTTAGGGTTTTGTTCTTTAATCCGTTTTTGTTGTTTCTTTTGCATGTACCCTCGACAGTTGGCACTCGTGGCTGCAGCAACGGGATCTAATGAATAGCTTATGAGTTTTTACATTGGTTCTTTTGGATCTTCGTGTTATAAATAATAAACTCAAAACTCACGTGAGGTATACAGCAGTGAAATCATCCTTTTCAGTTTTTTAAAGTTTTTTTTTTCATTGATTTTGTTTTGTAGTTATTGTTGATTCCTCTTCGCAATCCGTAGATTGCATGACCTTTTTCGATGAGTTTTTTTGAGTTTAACCCTTCCCACTTCCTTTTTGTTGTCGATCTACGGAATCAGAAAATGCAGGAGCTCAATACACAAATGAGGAGTTTCTACTAAGGATATTGTCTTGGATACAGACAGACTTTTGGACTCAGTTCCTACAATGGGTCACGGTTTGTGTTCATGTTCTAAGAAGAACTACCAAAAAATAACCATGTGAAGGCTCATGAAAATTTCTTTGTTTAGGTCTATATCAGTCGAGGATTGGATCTGCTTTTGTTGGTACTTCAACTACATGCTATATAGATTTAACTTTGATAAGATTTTATGAAATCTTTGTTCTTCATAAATTGTTGCCTAATGTCAATAAAAATGTTCAATAACTTTTGTTGATCTTGCAAATATTTGTTTTTTTTTAGTCTTTGTGCATAAAGAGAGTATCGTGCTGTCATTTCTCTGACCTTTAATTTTCCTCATGACTTGGTTTCCTTGGGTAGTATAAAGTTCTAAACCAATAATATTGAAATAAGAACAGAATATTCAAAAAAACATGATTTTATCAATTATGCAATTTCTTGGTTATAGGAGATCTTATCTTTTCGTCACTTAGCTCATTTTTCTACAAAAGCATGGCAATACAGTCGCAGCTCAAAGATATCAAAGTAGTCGAGTAATCCATCATAAGAAAGGGTGGAATTATATCAGTGTATCGCTCACATTCTCAACGGTAATTGTATATACACAACTTCAACTTATGCTGCTCTTTTTAATTTTCATACATTGCAACTTATGTACCTCATTTGGAATATTTCCTTTAATAAAAAGAAAAGCTTGATGAAAAAGTAGCAGCAATTGCTAAGTGATCGAAATATGTGGTCAAAAATTAGGCTGGAAACCAATATAGGAAATCATGTTTCTGCAGCCAAGCATTTGGCATATTTTTGCACTTGGGTTTGGTGGACCGATACATTGTTAAACTTTAACTAAAATGGCGAAATTAAGTTGAAATGAATCACAACTAAAAGTTAACGATAGAAAAATACTTGGTTCCAATAATGTTAAGCATTTTTGGTCCTTGGTCATCTCCTGATGACTAGATTGGTAACGTGAAAAATACAATTTTTCATCCCAGTTTGTGTTGTTAATTAGTACAAATACACATAAATTCCTTTATCCAGCCTATAATACTTCATCACTCAACAATTTTGGGGGGCTCACATGCGTTTAAGCTATAATTAATGTCATATTTATGAAAATTAGCATACTATGGATTCATGAAACTCTACACCGCCACTAGCCTGTATGTTGAACTCTAAAGTATGATACTTCCGAGCATTAATGGTCTTGATAAGGCCTCGAACTTAGGATAAGATGGAAAGATTACATGTACCACCTCCCTTAGGGAGGATAACCCAGCTGAAGGTATACGTACAAAGAGAACAAGCTTAGTACACAAAATTCTTACTCTGTAGTCGGGGTTTATCGATACTTAGAAGCTTGGCTCATTACTTAAACTCTTCTCGAACGACTTTATTATTATGTCTTTGTGTTTTTCTTTACTTTTTGTCGCTTTTAGTTAATCTCTTATCTTATTCTTTATTTATTAGTTGGCTTATTGTACTGGAAGTAGTGATTTTTGATCATCAACATTTGAAAATCAGATGATATTTACGAACGACTCATCTTTTTTTACGTAACTTAAAAGTTCCAATAATGTATCGGTGATACATTATATAGGTTTATTTTATGCTTCAAAATAATAATAATAATAATAAAATCTTGGGTTTATTATACTCAAAAAATTTATGGATAGTGTATCTATCCTTCATTTTTTACATATAAGAGGAATATTTCATGAGATCTCCAAACTCGTGTGCGGAGACTTGGCTCCTAGCCAACTGATGGTTTATCTAACCTTCATTGAGATTGAGAAGTACATACTTCATGGAAATTATCATGATGATTAGAGTAAAGAAATAATTTTATGAAGCATTTTCTCTTAAAACAATGTAAATATTATTTTTTTCATCTTATTATTATTATTATTATTATCATTTTGTGTTGTAAACAAAATATATTTGTTCAAAAAAGATGTAGTAAGGTGAAATTCATCTTTTTGGTAGAATAATATGGCTAAAAAGGATAATCAGGTTAGATTTTAATTTTTGCAGATTTTAATAAAAGGGCCAAAATGTGATTGACTTTATTCACAAATACTTTTTTTTTTTTGTCAGAAAGTGGCTACAAATTTGTTACAAAGTGTTTTTGGTGACAAATAGACTAACAGGCTCAAAGTGGATTAAATCTCCACGAATGAAGAAAACTTACCCCTTTTCTAATTTAATTAGGCTTTCATTTATCTTTCTCAAAATTAGAATACATAGGCATTAGTTATTATTTTAGAAAATTTCAGATTCTGATTCCGGCCTTCGATAGTTCAAATTGTTAACCATTTTATCTTAATAAAATACTAACATAATTGCATCACATAAACGAGACGCAAAAATTTATAAAGAAATCGAGCGGCCGAACGATAAAGTAAAGGCATTTAATGATTGGGTGGATCAAAAGAGATAAAAGTATTAGTTTTAAAATTTGTAAAAATATTGAAATTTATAGAAAGACCACAGTAATTTAACTTTTAATCAGTTTATGAAGTTGGAAAAAATACCATAGGCTTTGAAGTTTTAACCATTTTATCTTAATAAAATACAACATAATTGCATCACCTAATCGAGACAGAAAAATTTATAGAAAAATCGAGCGACCAAACTATAAAGTAAAGGCATTTAGATGGATCAAAAGAGACAAAAGTTTTAAAATTTTAAAAAATATCGAAATTTAGAGAAAGATCACAGTAATTTAACTTTTAATCAGTTTATGAAGTTGGAATAAATACCATAGGCTTTGAAATTTTTGTATGAAAGCCCTTAA
Organism: Papaver atlanticum; assembly: GCA_023531105.1. Lineage (NCBI taxonomy): Eukaryota > Viridiplantae > Streptophyta > Magnoliopsida > Ranunculales > Papaveraceae > Papaver > Papaver atlanticum. Next base: position 1,296,972 of record JAJJMB010018262.1, on the reverse strand, counting down.
TTGTCTTTTACAAATGAATCATTTATATTAATTTTTTATTAGTTTATTAAGTGTTATAGTAATATTTATTTTTATTTTTAACGATATAAACTATAAAGTTTAAAATGTGGATCCAATACAGTGAGAGACAGACCACCACGTGCGAGAAACAAACCCGTGCATCGCACGGGTGAAAAACTAGTTATAATAATTTTTGAATTGAACAATTAATTGTCGTTAATTGTTAGGTTATGTATTATGTTTCTCTTTGGGCATTCTACGGAGGTCAGAGTGTGGATCAACTTTCTTAGGCTTCTACATGCAATAACAGACATAAGGTTTAAGACATCGAGAGAACCACTACTTTGATGTTTATCTTCAGCCGACAAAAACAAAACTCTAAACTCTTAGCATGCCTGTTTTGAATTTATTACCCCAGAGGAACCCTTTCATTGGTTCATATGAACTTAGTTTAACATTAGTTATCGATCATCTTTTTTAAACATTGTATTGATCAAAAGTATGTCGTCGAAATTATCAGAAGTTGATCGACAATATAAGCTTTCATCGAGTACTTCAAGAAATTACGAAAAACGAAACCAAAGGCAAACTCCAAAATATGACACAGTGTTAAAGGAGTTAACTATTCTTTATTCAATGAGGAAGTTCGAGTTCAACTCATGCTGGGGATTTTCCGCCTGTAAAATGACATCATATAGGTTGTTTGTTTAGATTTTCATATCAGTCATAACTTTTACATTTTCGTTTCATTTGATGTCCTCAGCCGAGCTAATCCGAAGCTCAAGATGATCATGTGGGAAATTAATTCAGGGTTCTCCATGTAACCTCGTTTTTTCTGTCGTTTTGTATATATGAGAAATTTTAACTACATCCATATCCACAAAATCAAACGATGAATCCACCCCTCTCCTGAAATTTAAAATGGGATTTTTGGTCCTCCATTTAAGTCAATAACGTGACCCACCTCGATGATCGAAATCTCTTAACACCCAGTTGTCTATTCTTCTTGGAATCTTTTTAAGAAAGTTCTTCAACCTAAAATAAAACACTAATTATTTTTTTGATTCGCCTAATGTTATCTTTGTTCTTCTTTAGATGCCAAATATAAGTGACTGAACAAGCTTGTTTGTGTCCCACTAGCCTTAAGAATTTGTCTCCCATCATCCTTAAAAACTAAGCTTGATGCCTCGTAATCAAAATCACTCAAGGTGAACCAAACCTTCTTTGAAAACTTTTCTTATCCATATATTCATCATTAATAATTGACTCATCTCGTTTTTGTGATTGAATGATTCTCTATGCTTGATCATTTTAATGGAGCTGATCTACCAAATAATAATAATAATTGACTCATCTCATTTTTGTGATTTAATGATTATATATGCTTGAAGCATCTTTGGGGTTTCTTTCTCATGATGGTGGTGATGCTAGGCCCGCTAATATTTTGGTTTCATAATGGGGAGGAAGGTCGTGATATTTGTTTTGATGTGACTGGGTTTATACTTTAGCTGGGGTGGTGTGCAAACCTTTATACCAGGCCTTTCCTTGGCTAAAGCTGTTGAGCATAAGCGGATTAAGTATCTGATGTATGTCGAAGTAATGGTTATAACTTTGGAACCCTATCTTTTACTACTTTGGAATGTGTGTTAAGAGCAAAAGCGGATTAAATCGATTTTTTTTTTTTTTTGTAATATGTTTCACAATCGAATGAAGATTGAGAATGTTAACTAAGATCACGGGGAAAAAGTTTCTTGGGTTTCAACTCGAAGGAGGCAAGATGAGATGTTTTCCTAATTACATTGATTGGCGAAAGATATTTTTCTTTTTTTAGGATTTTGCTTTCTGTAAACAGATGAAGAATCCAATAAAAGATCAATCTTTCAGTGATAGGGTGGGGTAGGTAAGGTAGTCTTTTGATCTCATCAAAAGTGGTCATTAGACTAACTTAATAATTTGTTTGCAAGCGGAAATTTCTCAAAAAATCACGATTTATAATATGGGTGGGTAGTAAATGTGCTTTGTGGATACTAGGCGCATCCAAAGTTTTTATTTTTATATTATAACACCCACCCACCCCCATCCACAAATATGTAAGTGAGCAAAATATAAATAATTATATATTGAATATGTGCTCTTAACTTTTACCTTTTTTAAAATTATTATTGTTGTTCGGAGTACCATACAAAAAGATATAACTTTTATCCACTTTGAAAGACCAAAGAGGAACACATATCAATGCATTCGGACCACACACTAAAACCTAATGCATTTTTATCAAAAATATAAGTCAAAGCGAATGTGAGATTGTCTCATTGTTCTTGGTAATAAGAAGAAGTTCTAGCACTACAAAGTTTTTCATAGAAAAAGATGACAGCTTCGCAGCATATTCAATCTCATCATTATCTTTTTTTTAATCCAAGACCCTATAAATGTAGTTGTAATATCAATAATCCCTAGTGATTTCAATATATCCCACCCTTCTCCAATATATCTGATGTTTGAGGGTTAATCGCTTTATCTATATGACTTAATTCTCCATTTTGCGATTTTCAAGGACAACTATTTAGTAATAAGAAATTTATTTGTAACGCTTCTCAAAGTTTCCAACACTAATTTATGGTTTTGACTATAAAAGCAATAAACTTTCATGTCCACAAAATTAGGCTAGTATCAGGAAACTCACAACCAAATAACCAACAATGAAAAAGATTTTTTGTTTTAAAGTCAAGTTTTTTATCTGTTTTAACCAGAAGAACTTCAATATCACCAGTGAACTTACCCCAATGATCATAGAATGACTTCAAACGTGATTGGTAATTTTTCATCCCAGTTGAAGCATTCATATCTCCTCTGACATAAACCTTTTCTGCCATTATTTCAAAAGCCATATATGTTTAACCCCAGAAGATGAAGCCAATGAAATATAAGGATAAATCTTTGAGGGGGTAAGGTAATCTTTTGATCTCATCAAAAGTGGTCATGAGACTAACTGAATAATTTGTGTGCATTCGGAAATTTCTTGGAAAATTCACCGTTTCTAATATGGGGTGGGTAGTAAAAGTGGTTTGTGGATGGTGGGCGCATTCAAGATTTCTCTTTTTTATCATGAGTTTTCCTCGCTAATATGTAAGTCACCAAAATATAAAATGATTATATAAGTATAAAAAAATATGGTGAAAAAACTCGATAAGAAATCTTTATTATATTAATTAATGAATTTATTATACTTATTAATACTAATTAATCATGAAGACATATTGGATATATTGAAACCACATTAAATATATAATGAGTTCATCTTAAAAATATGTGAAAGAGTGATATGAAATATGAACTAGTTAATTTGCGGCTCAACAAAAGTCATAATTTGTGACACCTTGTCTACAAATATTTTTATAACAAAAATATTAGTTAATTTTTCAATAATGCAACTAACTATAACATGGAATTTTATACATCTCATTAATAAAAAGAAGAAAAGGGATAGCAACACGAAAAGAAAAAGAAAAATCAGATTTTATTATCATTTCAATAAAGGAAGATGTTTGGGGATCAAATCACCATGGTTGATGATACATTCATTGATTGTACATGGAGCTTGTTAAGATAATTAACTATCTTCTTTCAAACGCAACATACTTCTTGGATGGTCCCTCAACTTTTCTTTTAATCATAATTGTTGCTTTTATTTCTGTTAATATATTGAAAAGAATTATTAGGATTTTAATTTTTTTCATTCAAGAAATTCAAGAAAAAGAAGAAGTGTACGAAAAATAATAATAATAATTAGAGGCTTTGTCATTGTTAGTACATGAAAATGATGAAGATATCGCAGAAACTAATCTCAGTGGAGTTGATTTTGGGGATTTTAATTTTTCTATGTAATGCTGATTAATTAGTGTAGAATGTTCAATTGTGGACAAATAAAAACCTAAGATTAACCTTTTGGTACTGATATTGTGAGTCAATCTATTAACATGTTCATCCACTAAGTTAATATTTGAACCAGTTTGATGGTTTTGTGTAAATCTACTGGCGATAGGATTTTAAGTAAAAAATAGAATACAACAATTTATGTCAGTACATTCACGAAAATGGACTGACACCAGGATATTGTACCCTTTGATATGTTCTGATACATGTGGAAGGAAATTCTTACAACATGTGGTAATGATTTTATCACAAACACGTCACTTTATGTCTATGTTCCACTTGTCATTAAGGTAGTCTCTGTATTTGCTCTTTATATTAATTCTGACGGTTTTTTCTATAAAAAAAAGAAAATCAAATTAGGTCAGAATTTTTAAAGAAAATGAAGAAGACTTGTTATGAAATAATCAGAAAAGAAGAAAACAAAAAGAAGAATTTGTACCTGTAGATTTTGTCATTGATAATGGTTAATAAGGAGAAGATGATTTGATTGAGTCTATTTGAGGATCTTTTTTTTTTCCGAAAAAGAGACACACCTCAAATATAATGATCATAAGCTATTACATGACTGACTCTAGGTATCCAACAGTTATAATATTTTCCAAAGATTTAAATGGATTATAAAGACAGTTAAACCACTTAACACCATAGTCCCAATACCCAATCTGAAAACCAAATCCTATCATTCCTAACCGATTCCAAGGTAAAGAGACAAGTTTAAATGGTCTTGGCTGGATCAAAAGTAGCACAACCAAACCATATGAAAAATCTAAAATCAATAGAGATGTTAGGAACAAATCCAACCATTTCTCATGTTTTTTTTTAAATCACAGTAAAACAAGTGACATTGGTAAAAAAGGATACATAAATCCAACCAACACCAGCGATTTCATAGTAACAGTAACACAAGTAACAAGTATAACCTAAATCGGCTAACAATTGGCTGAATCAGTCTGGATCCGTGTGAATCGTTGTAGAAACCGGTTTTGTTGTCTTTGGTGCCTTTGTAAATATTTGTATCAGTGTCTTTGAGGGTCTTGTTGTTGCCGGGGTGTAAATACGAATCAGAGTCATATTTCTTAATGTTGTTTCTATTGAGAAACTTGAGGTTGAAGTAGACTCTTTAGATGTGAAGAACTACAACTTCTTGATTGAAAAATCTGCAAAAACTTGAGTAACAAGTTGAAAAAAATTCTCAACTCTAACTGGAATCCACTTCAAACCAAAAAAATCTTGGAAGATTTAAATTCGCAACAACGAAAATTAAGAAGCCAAATAGCTAATCATAGAATGTAGGTGTCGAAATCAACTAAACCTAAACTAAAATCCGAATCTAAGAAAATATTAAAACCCTATTTTTTTTGCTGAAATCAGAGATTCGAACTAGCAAAAAGATAGACCAAACCCTAAACAACGGATATCACCAAGATAATTAAGATCTTGTAGCAACACAAGGTTAGAAAACGCCATAAATCTAGAAAGTGAAAACGAAATTGAAGCTTAAAATGAAAATTTAACAAGAATGGAGATAGAGAGTGATGCTAGAGATGAATATATTAGGTTATTTGTGTTTTTATGCTCAGACTTACTCCCCATGGGAGCAAATCTGAGCAGATAGTGTTTAGGGTTCGGAAGTTTCTCTTATTGCTTTAGGAGGAGTAGAAATAAAACATTATCATAGTAAACATAAAAAGAATTGATTTGATCCTTTTATTCTACGATGAACTTGAAACCGAACTTAAAATGAGTTATCACTTGGGGAAGAAAAATGATTTATGACTTTAGGCATACATAAAAACAAGCAAATATTTAGTTTATACTTTTACAGTGAGTGTTTTTTTTTTAATATGATCTTTCTCTCTTTCTAATATGTCTAAAGTCAAAACAAAACTGGTGTTTGGATAGACATTGAAAAGTTTTCTTTCTATTTCTAAAAATAAAAGAGTCACCAGTCAAGTTGAAAACTAAATTTCAGAAAGTTTTAAAGGAAAAAAAATCTACTTATTATGAAATAAAATCTTTTTGCTTCTTACTTCTAAGATCGATTTCTGCTTCAGGAGAAGTAAAATCCAAACACCTTCTAGCTGCGTCACCCGTATTAGTAAAATTTTATTTCTACCAAAACAAGGAATAGTAACAACTATTAAGCATATAAAGCCTAGTCTCTAAATCTAAATATAATTTGTTCAAATTCTTTTGTGATAAGTTTTCAAAATAAGGATTATAGTAAATTACTGTAAAATATTAATAAAACTTTTTTATATTACCTACCACATGGAAGTACCTGAATCATGCGTAATTCTCGGCATGACATTATCGAAACCAATCATAAAAAAATTTATTTCTGAAACCACAATCAATCTAGTTTAATACAATTATGATAAAAAAACACCTAACTTAATGGCTTGTTTCTCGAGACTCTAGATGCGGCAAAATCTTGTTAGTGAGATCTTCAGATTTTCCTCAACGAGTTCCACATCCTTAGAATCTAGGACTCCAGTTTTTAAACACGTTGGGTTCATGAAATGCGAAAAAGCCGAGTGCAAGTGGCGTAAAGCCTATCACGACTTTTTTTCTTCTTCAATACAACCATAGTTTTAAGGAGCGATCTTGATTGAAATGCATGTTTTCATATTATCTTTCGTTATACACCTAAAAGTCAAAGAAAACAATTTTATCAGTTCGATAAGTAATACTCCCCCGTCCGCGAAAGAACGAGTCTTTCACTATTCTATTTTTAGAAAAAAAAAAAAAAAAAAACTAGAAAAGTGAAAGACTCTTTCTAAGACAAATGCAATATATCTTATGCTCTTCACTTTTATCATCACCTAAGTCTTCCATTACACCCATCCTTAGTTCAACCTTCGTATTTTCTAAATTACTAAAGTCAACCCATAAATATTATTCACAATCTATACCATGAGAGACCAAATGGGTTAGGTTGGGTGTAACACCCTAAAACTAAATTACTTATTAATCTACGAGATCAACTACACAATGAGGCATTAAGGATCTAAATCAATTACTTAAACATCAAATTGAAAAGCGGATACAAAACTTAATTGATAATTAAACCAAATACTCGAACATCTATAGGTCACTATGTCTTTAAGCTACGAATTTAGATTTTTTCGCTTGCACATCTCTTCTGATATCTGAAACTGACGTGGGAATGAGTGAGCCCATCATCCCAAAAGGGGTGCCTAATAGAAACCGATATAACATTCAAATAACATGCTTTGCTGTTCTACTAAAGAAACGATTAAAAATCTTTTTCACATAACACAAAGCATAAGATTACTCCAACTCACCTCCCCGGATGCAGTGTACAATAATTCCAATATCTATAAAAGATCCATTACCAGATGGATCAACAGAAATAAAGTAGATCAACCCAAACATATGTTATCCTAACCTCACTCTACTCAATAGAGAAGGTGATGCTAAGACAACTTCATTCTAAGATGACAATGTTATCTTCACGAAATGCGCACACCTCATGATTCAGGTAATACCATCTACGTCTAAATAAAATATATATAAAGTTTTTATTTTGTTTGATTACTGTGAATCGGCTCCGCATAACAGGTTCACAAAGATCCCATACCAATCATGAACTGAGAATTTCTTCTAAAAGTAGATCATAGTAACCCAGTCGTACTACTAATTGAGACTGAACAATCAAGCATAATATGTATATGACCAATCTCCCCAGATAAAATATGAATAATTACTATTGCGAGCCTCCAGCCCCCGAATACCATGTGATACCCTGATGAGTCCCGCAGGTACCCCAAGATATTGGATACCTTACCCCTATAATTTGCATAAAATAATATATAATTATAATATGACACGGAAAATACTATTGTGAATATTGTCCCTTGAGTCGTGACCAATAGGGTTACTATGGCGTGCCCTTCCGCACCTATATACTATTGTGTGCCCTTCCGCACCTATAAATGCTTAGCGAAGATCTATGGAGAACACAGTGAAAAGACAAGGGTACCAAAATACACCATAATCTTTAATTTATCCACCTATAAGTCCTCTTACCGAAAGTGATTATCTATGGACAAAGTCGAGACAATACGACAAATCGGTATTCACACTTTGTGTGATCGTCTATGGATACATGATCGAAACAATACAACAATCAAAGTGTGATTACTTGATAATAGGTTCGGACTTAACCAAACTCTATAGGATCACTATCAAGTAAAGCGGAGTTAACGTTTGTGTATTTTACTTCTAATTATAATAAACAATTATAATTGCGGAAATAGAAAAGTAAAAGACACAGCAAGATTTTGTTAACGAGGAAACCACAAATGCATAAAAACCCCGGGACCTAGTCCAGAATTGAATACTCTCAGAATTAAGCCGTTATACAAAATCTAAACCAACTTCGTATAGTTGAGACCAAGCAACTAACCCTAGTTCACTTAGTTTCTTCAGTATCCATGCACTTCCGACATTCAATAAGTGCACGCACTGGAACAATTCCTTTGGATCGTATTCCAAATAGTAAAGGAAAGGTAACAACTCTCTTGATTCTTTCCAAATAAAGATATCTCAAGTCATATGTAAAGGTTCTTCCGTTTAAACTAATAAACTCCTTTGCCTGGTTAGATCAATCCAATCTCTATTACCTAAGCAATAAGATTCAGATTTGTAACAATTAAAATATATCTCAAGAGAACTATTAGGTGTTACCGATCTCACGCAACTAATCAATCGAATAAATACGATTCTAGTTGGATCCCAGCCGATCAAGGTTTATGCTATACAAAGATATGAGAAACCAATAAGAAATCTTCTTCGTCTTCAAATATTCTTTAATCTTCAATTAAACCTGTACAACACCACTTGAATCTCTTGTGATCAATCACGCACAGAACGGAGTCTGTTAACAATGGATTATCACAAGATGTCTTTAGATCTACAAACAGTTCCAAAGATCCCATCGACACTTCGATCTAGTTTGAGTGAATCTTATATCAGAAGAGAAGATTCTCAAGAATAAACAAACTAGGTGCAATCAAAGTTCAACAATCCTTAGTCAATCAAATCAATCGAAAACTAATAAACTACAATTATCTAGTTTCCCACCAACGATACTTGTAGAGCTTCTTGATCCCACTGAAGTCTTTAAACGAGCGGTCGTAAGAGATTGCGCCTAATTAGGGTACTTTCTTCTCCGGATAGACGACTCCACCAGAAACAACAAAAAGATGAAGTTTGCCTGGCTCTTAGGATAGTTTGCTAGAAATGCAAACTTAGGTATTTATAGACCAAGGATGTTTGGACACCAAGGAATTTCCAAAACCGAAATTATTCTCAAGATATGAAATAAATGCCCATTCGTTTTTCATAATTCCAGGAAATGCTTTGTCCAATATTTTCCGAAATCTCTCAATAGAAAATCTCCAATTAGTAAATGCACATTACCAATTTTTATTCATTAGAGATATGCATTTAATTGTTGGTAATTAAAGCATATAAAACTAACAACCTTAATTAAAAGATTCTTAATTTATTTCGGACCAGAATCTCCTTGAATAATTAAGGAATATCTTTTAACAATAAAAGATAAGAGTTACTGTTCGTGTTCAAAGTATGTTGACATATTTTCTTTGTAAATCCTCTTTCATATTTACAATCTTGGAATCAATTATACCACACTTCCAAATAAGTTTAAAATTGGTTCATCTGTATTCCAAGACAACTATGTGATTGATCAAATATCAAATCACATTCATGGGTTCAATCGGTTCTACCAATCACTAGGATCGATTATACCTTAATATAGAACACTTGTGATCGGTCACACAAGTTACCAGGACCGGTTACATCAGTTACCAGGACCGGTTACATCAGTTACCAGGATCGGTTACATCAATTACCAGGACCGATTACCATATACTCATGGTATTGCTTGTGATCGGTCACACCAGTCACTAGGATCGGTTACACCAATTACCAGGATCGGTCACACCAATTACTAGGACCGGTTACACCAATTACAAGGATCGGTTACACAACTCTTTTGTGATCGGTCACACCAATTACAAATATCGATCATACCATCTCAGGTGATTACTTAGGATCGGTTACACTAATTAATCAAAACTAGTCATACCAAATCATAAGTCAGGCATTGTGATTAGTTATACCAAGATACATAACAAGTTATGATCGGTTCTACCATCTCACATATATTGGTAATCCAAAGATATGCAATGAATAACAATACCAATAAGCCTAGCGATTTCTCTTTCGATTCATAAACAAGTTCATGAATGTACTTCCTTTAAACAAATGTAAACATTGTTTCCTAGGATGAAATCTTCACCTTTACCCATACACATGATCACAATAGCATCCATAAGATTGTGTCGATGTCATATCTACGAAGTTCAAAATATAAGCGTTATACTTCGTAGTCTAATTCCTTAATACTTTGATCATATGATCATGTCTCACTACTAGAGTAAAATATTCATTCACAGCTTCGCAATTTTGTTTTCAATATAGCACGACTTGAAAGATACGTTAGGAATGAAACAGTTCAAGTCAATATTACTAACCTCAAGAGGAAGGATGATGTCGTCGTTGTAGATCGTTACTTCTTCACGTTCTTCAGGTCTTCGAGTAATACTTGTATGTCTCATATTCCTAGACTTTCTAGTCTAACCTATACGAAGTTGTCTCTAGTACATAATCAAGCGACTCTTAGATGAGTTTTGATTCACTAAAATATGACAACCAAACTTGACATACCAACGCTTGGTGGGTTCAACCGAGCTATGCTCTAACCCACAGGCACTCCTCGTGGGGAGACAAGATAATGCATATAAGCAACATACCCAATCAATACGCACAAACATGCTTATAGATAAATGAAGACACATCATGCTCGCAAAATGAAGAAATTTAATGATTACAAGAAAGTTACAAAAGTTCCCACCTATTTTGAAGGCAAACCACTCCAACTTCAAGATTCCCAATATACAATTTCCTATCCCCAGTAGTTGACATCATTGTCATCATCTTGAACATGTAATTACCATCTAAATCAACACGACAATAATACATAAATGGTCTTTCATATTTTTAGTCGATATCCTTTGTTTTATCTCAATATTCTTCGTAGCTTGCCACTATCTCTTTTGTTATCGAGTTCTACATATCCAAATTAGTATTTATTAGGGAAAAGTGGTTGGAAACTAACCAAAAAACTCGTCGGAAAAAAAACTTTAGGAGAGCGAAAAAGTCATAGGTCAACTAACGGTCAACGGTTAAAGATAACGGTCAACGTCTAGGTCATCTAACAGTGAAAGTCAAGTCATACTCAAGGTTTATTGATCTACTGGTCAACATTTTGATCAAACAAATCAACTCACTGAGTTGGATCTGATATAAACTGAGTTAACTTAGTTAGATTAGCTGAGTCGGGCGAGTCAGTTATCTGACTGGGATAACTAATTGTAGGCCATTGCACATGCCAAACTCTTGTTGCTTCTGTTGCACCACAGTGGCGAAACACCTTATCTCTATCACTCTAGTACCACCACTTTTTCACCTGCAATTCGACACCACCACCCAACCATTTTTTCTTCATATTCAGTTATGTCAACAATCTCTCACAGTTCCGTTCTTTTGATTCTACCATCATCACAAAATTGCAACCAAAACAAATTCAGAACAACCTTGCAAATCGATCAAAACCACAAAAAATCCATTCACCACAACACACTACAATATAAACTTCCCACTACATATGCCAATTCATTTAGATATGTAGTTGTAATCTACCTTTTCAGTTACATTGCCATTACCACCATATCTCTACCTGAAATTCCATGTCCACAACCACCAATAATAAACATATTAAGCAATATTCAGTTTTAACAGTATCATCTTCATCTCTATATTAATTTCACTTCAACTCTAATAAGTCATAACCATTGTGACCTCATCCTAGAGGTAACATCATAAATCCTATGAACTGTATTTCCAGATATATTACCATTCATTCAAACTTCCTGAAATTTAACATAGTTACAAGTCTTCTCCATTGGTTCTCAAAATGCGGGGTACCAAATACACCACCAACCTTTTCATTATGCAACCTGTATGGACAAAACCTAATACAATTGTCAGTAGACCCACTATATGATGCTTGACAATATGTATATGGAGTTTATATCTATATCTCTTCTCAATTAGTAATATAGATTAAGGAGTCCGTGGACTTGATTGTTAAGAAGAGTACTTGGACGATCTAAAAATCAATATCCAAGATAAATCTAGTCGTAACCAAATAATCTAATTAGAATTTTACCAAGTAATAAAATTATTATCTATATTTCAAGATATAAATTAATTTTACAGGAAACAAGTCTCTTATTCAATCACAATTAGATGGACATATCTACTAAGATTGAATACGTACTTCTTGCGAGACAGCAAAAGTTTTTTTGACGAGAAAATCGCAACTGCAGAAAAACCCCGGAACCTCGTCCATGTTTGAACACCAAACTTTATTAAGCCGCTACAGACACTAGCCTACTGTCGGACTTCATACTGGAATGTAGTTGATACCTAATCCACCCTCCAATATATTCAGTTACGCTCGCGCTCCTTACGTCTCTTGAACCATGCAAGGCTCTACGCAATGGTGCTTGTTAGAGCACTGCTCGGTCAAAATCGCAAGCGTTGCTATTTCAAGCTTGTTTGTCAAGTTTAGGTGATCAAAACTATAAGTCTTGATTTTTAGTCTACTTATAGCTATGTCTCGGATTAGGATCGAATGTGTAGTTGAGCTTTAGACTTCACGACGTTCATCGATTGAAGACGAAGATCTACTGAGGAGAGCTCGAATGAACTCCATTAACAAAAGGTATGTGTTGGAAGCTTTTTGCTTATATATTTCTCGAAAAAGATATGGAGGAACATCATCGCTTATATATTTCTCGAAATATGTGTTGGAAGCTTTTTGTTTTAGCTACGTTCATCATTATTCTTGACGAGTTTAGTTGGAAACAATTTATTTGTTGGAAACTAAATAATAAGTCAAAAGATGATCATGTGAAAATTTCCTTGAAACATCTAACATGATTTGTATGAGATAGTCATTTGATGTCGACTCGGAATGTTTCGTATTGATCATTCGATCACTTGAAAATTACTTATAAGCTAATAGTTTGTGTGAGACAGGTATTGTCGTCTTCTAAGGATGTTTCAGTGATTGAAATGGGAGTTTAGAACAATTAACCTTTGTCTGGATACAACACAGTAAGCATACCAGTGTGCAAACTGTTGTGGTATGATTCTACCTGAGTTAGGTCAGTGGCAGAAATATGCATACTGGTTTGCAAATTGCTGGACAATACCAAAGTCTGGAACTATAGTTTGCGTACGTGTTTGCAAACTTAGTGGTTAAAGTTCTAAAATTGGTTAAATATGTTTTCATACTCATGAAAAAATACATTTATAAATTAAGGAATGCAATCTTTGCAAACCGTGGCTTAATGTTCATGAATTGATTCTCATGAATCAATCCGATTTTTCTTCAATTGTTTCTTGTATACTTCTATGAGATATAAACAATTGAATAACTCTATGAGTAAAACAATTAGATTCATTTGATTATCTTTCATATTTGATTGATTATCATATTTGATCTAGAAGTGTTAGATAAATGTGGTTAAGACAAAAGTGTTCATATGGCTAACTTCGTTTTACTATTGTTGAGCCAACTCAATATACACGTTTAGGTACGGTTACCCATATCTAAATGAAGGTATATTTCATTTGTGTGTAACAAGCTAAGACCATCTAACGGTTGAGAGACATTGCTTTAGTTTTAAGCAAACTTAGCTTGAATCTTAAATCAGGTTTTCATCTAACGGTGAATATATTGAATGCTTTTTTTCTAAGCTAACCTAGCTTTGATTGTAAGCAACCCTGATTTGAAAGACTATATAAGGGAGAACCCTAGCAACTGTAAAACCTAATCCCCACACTTCTGTATGATACTAGTTGCGACTAGAGTCGATTCTCCTTTAACCTAGGTTTTTCCTAAAACCATTAATTATAGGTTAACGACTTGAAGACTTCATTGGGATTCTGAAGCCAGATCCAACTATTTTCTCTGTAGTTACATATTCTTATCTTACTTGTTCTATCGTATTGAGTACTATGTTCTTTAAGATTTGCTCGAGATTTATCTCTGATAGGTAAGATATAAAAAGTAATCACAAAGCTCTTCGTCTCGTTCTTTGTGATTCCACAATAAATTCTTCTACTACTATATAGTTAAGTTATTGTGAGGTGATTGATATTTATTGGTTGTTCTTCGGGAATATAAGACCGTATTATAAATTGGTTCCTGTTCACCTTGATGTATCAAAAGACAGAACAAAACTTCATAGGTACTTCTATAGGAGACAGATTTATCTACCAGAATAGACTTATCTGTGGGAGACAGATTTGTTTATAAGTCTTCGACTTTGGGTCATAGCAACTCTTAGTTGTGGGTGAGATCAGCTAAGGGAATCAAGTGCATAGAGTCCTGCTGGGATTCAGAGGCGTAAGGAACATGATTGTACCTTAATCGGTGTGAGACGTGGTTAGGGATCAACTACATTCCAGTATGAAGTTAACTTGTAGTAGGCTAGTGTCTGTATCGGCTTAATACAGTGTTGTGTTCAAATCTGGACTAGGTCCCGGGTTTTTTTTGCATTTGCGGTTTCCTCGTTAACAAGATTTCTGGTGTCTGTGTTATTTCTTTTCCGCATTATATTTTGTTTATATAATTGAAATATCACAGGTTGTGCGTAGTTCAATCAATTGGTAAATCCAACTTTTGGTTGTTGATATAAATTGTTTGACACTTGAACATTGGTCTTTGGTACCGTTCAAGTTATTCTCATACCAATCATTTCACGGATTCTATCCTGTTTATTTAATGATTGATTTGAGAAAGAGATATAACTCTTGGATATCTTTCCTTGATTGAATCTGATTGTCTTGTTGATTCTCTTGAATTATATTGTAGTTAGTCCATACAGATTGCCGCCGAACGAAATATTGGGTGTGGTTATTAGACCCCTGCTTTTTCAATTGGTATTAGAGCAGGCAAACATGCTAAGAGCTCATAAGTCTGTGTTTGGAGCAATCTGAATCTATGGACAGAAGTGTTATCTCTATAAACGTAGCGCCAGTCTTCGATGGCTCGAATTACTTATGGTGGCAAATTGCTATGCGTGCCTTTCTCCAAGCGCGTGATTTTCAATCATGGGTTCGTGTTGTTAATGGCTATAATCCTCCAATGGTTATAGTAAATGGTGTAACTGCTCCAAAGGATATTGGTGAGTATGAACCTGACGAAATTCTCGCACCATATGACCACATGCAATAAGTCTAAAGATGTTTGGGATATCTTAGAAACCGTATTCGAAGGGAATACCTCTGAAAAGGAAGCAAGGCTTCAAAACCTAAATTCTGATTGGTAAAACTTTTTTATGGCTGATGAAGATTCATTTGATGAGTTTAATCACAAAGTTTCTGAAATTGTTAATGCTTATTTTGCATTAGGTAAGACTATTCCTGAAAAGGACATTGTGATGAAAATTCTCAGATCATTGCCAGATAGATACGATTCTAAGAAACATGCCATCGTTGAGGGAAATAACCTTGAAACACTTTCTAGAAATACTCTTGTTGGGAAGTTAAAGATCTTTGATCATGGGCATATATTCAAATACGGAAAGGATATTGCTTTCAAAGCACAAAAGAACACTAAATTACTTGATAAAAGTAAAAAATGTTTGCAACTCTGTGAATGATCCTATTGAGACTGATTCATCAGATGAAGATCTTGAAAACCCAGTCTCACTAATCACAAGACAGTTTAGAGATCTTCTTTTGAAGAGAAATAAACGGTTCATCAGAGATAAACCTAGATCATCGGTTAAACCTCATGATCGTGTTCCTCCTAAAAATAGGGACACTGTCGATACTGATGATGAGGATATGCCATAGTGCTTCAAGTGTAAAGGTTTTGGTCATTTTGCTAATGAGTGTCCAAATCGTAAAAAATACACTGGAAACAAAGGTCTTGCCGCAACTCTTGATGAAATGTCTGATCACTATGATTGAAGTGAAGATGAAAAATCAAGTGTTGCACTCCTTGGCAAAAATATTAATTTTGATAATTATAGCAATACATACATCAATCTTGATATTCTTCCTGGAGAAACCTCTTCGACCACCTTGGAGGATAAAATGGATTTTACCATGTCTACTGAAAATTCTATCTCACATGTTTCAGGTACCTCAATTTTTTTAGCAGCTTGCTCGGCTATGGTGTCTGAACCGTCCTCCACATTGACATGTTATTATTGTACTATTAAGGGTCATGTACTCTCTAATTGTTTCAAGTACAAACATAAAATAAGATATGTAAACAAACTTCAACGGAGAGCAAATCGATTAGCAAACAAGCTCAAACTTGTTCAGAAGTCGAATACATCTGAGGTATGTAAATTTAATTCATCTCCAAAGAAGTTAATATCTAAAGAAAAAGATAGACCTCTACAGAAAAGAACCAGGTCTAAACGATCTATGAAAAAGGGTACAAAGAATTCCATACAGGGATTACATGGTGGACAGATTATTGTTCACCCCAACACAACCTAATTGTTTTGAGAGTGCATCTTGTCTCATGTGCCCGATTTCAAAGAGACAATAGTTATGCACAAATCGGGTTTTAGAAAAAGAAAATTTTTGTTTATTTTTTCCTTTGTGTTTTATGGAATTCTGTAAATCTTTTCATATCCTAATTTGGTATTGAAAAGGTTTTCCCTGTTTGATCATTAAAAGAGGGTTAAAATCGATAATTCTACCTTTTTTAGGGTTGAGAGTTGTTTGTACGTGAATCCTACTTACTCTGTATATATATAGGTTCCGTAACCCTACATTCCTTTTTCCTTCCCTGAAAAATATTTTTATCAAAAGATTGCTTGTGGAGCTAGTTTTGTGTATTTCTCTCACAATTCCATATTTGAATGGAGACTCCAAGCATCATATCTTCTGATGGAAAAAATGTTAATATGATTGTTAAGCCATCAATCATGAAGGAAAAAGATAAATCTCGTTCCTCTACAACTTTGAAGAGAAAAAAGAAGAAAATGAAGAAACCAAGGGCTAACCCCTCAAATCTTCAGAAGTTTTCTGGTATTCTTGAAGAGTTAAAAGAAACAATAATGGAGATTCAGCAAATAAAGGCTATTGTTCTAAGATCTCTTGAAATTTTCAGAAGGCCCTGGTTCGGTATCGGTCAAGAAGGTTTGTAGGAATTGGCTCCTTTCTTCATGAACCTTATGTTCCAATGTCTGTTGACGACAAGGAGTTCGGGGACGATAAAGAATTTTTAAAGAATCTTAATGTCTAGGAAACTTCTTATGAGAATTTTTTTTATTGTGTTTAAAGAAGGATAACTAGGGTTTGGAATACAAAATATTGTGATTACACATAGCTATTGCCAACGATTTTCATCTTGCAATGTTTTATATTTATTTATTTAAATTCTAAGTTATTTGGAAAATGATTTTGCAGTATTAATCTTTATTGGTTTTATATATTGTAAAAATATTTTATGGGATATGTGTGTTTACGTCCGTGAACTATGATTATCTCATATATGTCAAAAGTTAAGTCTATTATGTCTTTATGCAAATTGTTAGAGCACTGCTCGGTCGAACTCGCAAGCGTCGCTATCTCAAGCTTGTTTGTCAATGTTAGTGATAAAAACTATAAGTCTTGATTTCTAGTCTACTTATAGTGATGTCTCGGACTCGGATAGATTGTGTAGTTGAGCATTAGACTTAACGGCGTTCATCAATTGAAGACGAAGAACTACTAAGGCGAGCTTGTGGAATTTTATCAACAAAAGGTATGTGGAGACTGAAACTCATCTATCACTTGGAAAGTCTATTTCTACTCTATCACCTATATTGAGACAAAGGTCGTTTATGGTTTTCGATTATAGACATTTGAGATTTCGAGCAAAGATTAACTCGCTTATATATTTCTTGAAATATGTGTTGGTAAGCTTTCGCTTCAACCAAGTTCATCTTATATTCTTGACGAAAGTCAAAAGATGATCATGTGAAAATCGCCGAGTAACATCTTACATGGTTTGTGTGATACAATCATTTGGTGTAGACTTGGAATTTTCGTTATGATTATTTCAATATCTTGAAAATTGCTTTGATGTTAATAGTGTGTGAAAACCGCTATTGTCATCCTCTAAGAAAGTTTCAATGATTGAAATAGAGTTTAGAATACTTAACCATCATTGGATTATAAACATAGTGTGCATTCTTGCATGTATGTGATCCATGACCGGAACTAAAGTATGCATACCCGTATGCGTACTTGTAGTTGTGAAATTCCGTGTACCAAGTACACATACCGGCACTCATACTTGCGTAGAGTATAGGTCCGGGAATTTCTGTTAGGTTTTGGAAGTGTACTTAAGTATGCGTGCCCGTTCGCATACTGGCGAACCTAAACTCAGACTGGCTAATTAAGTATGCTTACCCGTTTGCGTACTTGAGTGGTTAAAGTTCTAGAATTGGGTTGTTTATGAACTAATACATTTATATATTAAGGAATTTTTGCAAAATGTGGTTATAATGTTCATGAATTGATTCGAGTGAATCAAACCAATTTTGCTTCGATTGTGTTCTTGTATACTTCTATGAGAATATAGCAATTGAACAACTCTTTAACTAGTTTCATTTGAGTCATTTGAACTAGTTATGGTTAAGATGAATATGGTTGATTTGAGAGTGTTCATATAGATAACCTCGGTTAACTACGGTTGAGCCAACATGGTGTACACGTTTAGGTACGATTACATAAACCTAAATCAGGGTACATTTCATTTGTGTGTAACAAGCTAAGTTCGATCTAACGGTTCAAAGATATTAGCTTGAATCTAATCAGATTTTCATCTAACGGTGAATATTGAATACTTTGTTACCAAGGTAACTTAGATTGCAAACCCTGATTTTAAAACTATATAAAGGAGAACTCTAGCAATTGGGAAACCTAATCCCCACACCTCATGTGTGATACTAGTTGTATAAGCTAGAGTCGATTCTCCTTTAACCTTAGGTTTTTCACGAAACCCTTAGGTTAACGACTTAAAGACTTCATTGGGATTGTGAAGCAAGACCCAACTATTTTCTCTGTAGTTGCGTGATTTGATATTGCTGTTTCTATTGTATTTGATTACTATCTTCTTTAAGATTGGCTCGAGATTTATTCTCCGATAGGCAAGATAAAAAGTAGTCACAAACATCTTCATCATTTGTGATTCCACAATATCTTGTTTCGCTACCATACAATTAAGATTATTGTGAAGTGATTTATAATACTAGGCTGTTCTTCGGGAATATAAGTCTGTTTTATCAATTGGTTCCCATGCACCTTGATTTATCAAAAGACGGAACAAAACTCGTAGGTATTTCTGTGTGAGACAGATTTATCTATTCCAATAGACTTTTTTGTGTGAGACAGATTTGTTTATAAAGTCTTCGACTTTGGATCGTAGCAACTCTTAGTTGTGGGTGAGATCATCTAAAGGAATCAAGTGCGTAGCATCCTGCTGGGATCAGAGACGTAAGGAGCGCAACTGTACCTTGAATCAGTGTGATTGATTAGGGTTCAACTACAGTCCAGTCCGAAGTTCATTGGCAGTAGGCTAGTGTCTGTAGCGGCTTAATACAGTGTGGAGTTCAAATCTGGACTAGGTCCCGGGGTTTTTCTGCATTTGCGGTTTCCTCGTTAACAAAACTTCTGGTGTTTGTGTTATTTCTTTTCCGCATTATATTTTGTTATATAATTTAAATATCACAGGTTGTGCGTTTAATGGATCAATTGGGAAATCCAACCTTTGGTTGTTGATTGAAATTGATTGATCCTTGAACATTGGTCTTTGGTACCGTTCAAGTTATTTCTCTTATATTCAATCGGGCTCGCAAATTTCTATTTGCTGATTGTATATTGAATTGAGAGATAGAGATATAAAACTCTTTGATATACTTTTCTCTAGATTGAGTCTAACTGTCAAGTTTATTCTCTTGAGAGTATATTGGAGTTTGTCTATTCAGATTGGCAAACGAAATATTAGGTGTGGTTGTTGTACCCCCGCATTTTCAATTTGTATCAGAGCAGGAAAATACACTAAAGACCTCATAAGTCTGTGTTTGTAGTGATCTGAATATGGACAGAAGTGCTATCTCTATAAACGTACCTCCAGTCTTCGATGGCTAAAATTACTTATGGTGGAAAATTACTATGCGTACCTTTCTTCAAGCGCGTGATTTTCAAGCATGGGTTTATGTGGTTAATGACTATAATCCTCTGGTTGTTATAGAAGGCGATGTAACAGTTCCAAAGGATATTGGTAGATATGATGCTGCCGAGATTCTTACTGCAAAGAAAAATTCTTATGGGTTAAATGCTATCATTCATGCCATTACCCCAGAGCTCCAGCATCATGTGACTGCTTGCATAAAGTCAAAAGATGCTTGGGATATCTTAAAAACTGTATTTGAAGGGAATACCTGTGAAAAAAAAGCTAGGCTGCAAAACCTAAATTCTGATTGGGAAAACCTTCGTATGGCAGATGAAAATTCATTTGATGAGTTTAATCACAAAGTGTCTGAAATTGTTAATGCATCTTTTGCGTTGGGTAAGACTATTCCTGAAAAGGACATTGTGATGAAAATTATTAGATCACTGCCATCTAGATACGATTCTAAGAAGCATGCCATCGTTGAAGGTAATAACCTTGCAACTCTTTCCAGAAATACTATGGTTGGGAAGTTAAAGATCTTTGATCATGAGCATACATCCAAATAAGGAAAGGATGTTGCCTTCAAAGCACAAAAGAACACTAAATTACTTGATAAAAGTAAAAGTTTTTGCATCTCTTAAGATGATCTTACTGAGGCTGATTCATCGGATGAAGATCTTGACAAGTCAGTCTCCTTGATCACAAGACATTTTAGAGATCTTCTTTTGAAGAGAAGTAAACTGTTCTCCATAGATAAACCTAAGTCATCAGTTAAACCTCATAATCGTGTTCCTCCTAAAAACAGGGATATTGATGAGACTGATGACGAGGATATGCCACAGTACTTTAAGTGTAAAGGTTTTGGTCATTTTGCAAATGAGTGTCCAAATCGTAAAAAATACACTGGGAACAACGGTCTCGCTGTAACTCTTGATGAAATGTCTGACAACTATGATTCTAATGAAGACGAAAAGTCAAGTGTTGCACTTCTTTGTAAAGATATTGATTTTGATAATTATAGCAATACATACATCAATCTTGATATTCTTTCAGAAGAAACCTCAACCGGTCTGGAAGAAAAAAATGGATCTATCTGTTTCTTCTGGAGACTCTTTTTCTGATTTTTCAGGTTCCACTATGTGTCTAGCTGCATACACATCCCGAGCGTCTGAATCAACTTCTATTTTGACATGCTCTTATTGTTCTTTCAAAGGTCATGAACTTTCAAAGTGTTTCAAGTTCAAACATAAAATGAGATATGTCAACAAACTTTAACGAAGAGTGAATCAATTAAAATAAGCTCAAACTTGTTCAAAAATCTAAGGTATGTAAATGCATCTGTTCTTCAAAGAAGTTAGTTTCCAAAGAAAAGACTAGATCATTAGAGAGAAATTTATGGTCTAAACACTCTGAGAAACATGGCTCTTTGAATTCCTATTGAAAGGGTTATGGTGGACAGATCATTGTTCACCCCAGCACAACTTAATTGTGTTGGTTAGTGCATCTTGTCTCATGTTCCTGATCAAAAGAGACAAGATTATGCACACCTCAGGCTTTAGGAAAAGAAAATTGTTTTAGATTGTTTTGACTTTTTGTTTTTCCTTTTTGCTCTATTGAGCTTTGCAAGTCTGGAATTCGTGCTTCCTTTCATATCTAATTGATCTTGGAAAGGATTTCCCTATTTAATCAATAAAAGAGGGTTATTCTCAACAATTCTACCCTCTTTAGGGTTGAGAGTTGTGCGTGCGTGAACTTGTGTGTTTAAAAGTTCCGTAACCCTACATTCCTTTTTCCTTCAATTGAAACGTTTTTTTATTATAAGACTGCTTGTTGAGACTATCTTGTGATTTCCTCTCACAATTCCGCTCGTATGGATACTCCAAGCATTATGTCTTCTGATGGAAAAGATGTTAATATGATTGTTAAGCCATCAATCATGAAGGAAAAAGATAAATCTTCGTTACCTATAACTTTGAAAAGAAAAAAAAGGAATGTGAGGAAACCAAGAGCTGTTCCTTCAAATTCTCATAAGTTTCCTGGTGTTCTTGAAGAGTTGAAGGAAACAAGGAAGGAGATTCAGGAAATAAAGGCTATTGCTTTGAGAACTCTTGAAATTCATAAGGCCCTGGTTCGACATCAGTTCAAAAGGTTTGTTGGAATCGACTCCTTTCTTCATGAACCTTATGTTCCCATGGCTGTTGACGACAAGGAGTTCGGGGACGATAAAGAATTTTTCAGAGGTCTAGAAATCTAGTAAACTTCTTATGAGAATTTATTATTGTGTTTTAAGAAGGATAACTAGGGTTTGGAATAGCCATTATTGTGAGTACACATAGCTATTGCCAACGTTTTCATCTTGCAATGTTTTTAGATTTATTTGTTTAAATTCTAAAGCTTATTTGGAAGATGATTTTTGAAGCATTAATCTTTATGATTTTATATATTGCAAATTGTTATGGGATATGTTGTTTATGTCTGTGAACCTTGACTGTCCCATATTTGTTCAAAAGTTAACTCTATTGTATGTCGGTATGAAAGTATTGATAAAAGATAGAATGAACTTTTGACTACAAAAGTTAAGCCTTTTATGTCATTATGCAAATATTGATGGAAGAAAGGATGAACTTTTGTTTACAAAGATTAAGTCTATTATATGTCATTGTGCAAATAGTGATGGAAAATAGAATGAATCTTTGATTATTCCGCAGTATTGGTCTTTCCCTGATCCACATATTTGTGTATGTACCGTGTTGCTCCATAAGTTCTCTTATGTTGAGCATGACCAATTGAATTGATCATTTTGCTTGTGGTTAATTCAATTGAGATTTTTGGATACAAATTCATGTTTCATGTGATTTGTTAATGTCCAAATAAACCCTTCTTTTCTTGTAAAAGTAAGGTCGCTCTTGTTGTTCTTTCGGGAACGACATTTTATGGGGGAGAGTTTTTAATTGAACTTGTGCTTAATTGCCAAATCTTTGTGGGGAGTGCGGCTATCGAATATTGTAGGGGTTATCTTGTATCTTTATAAACTCCTTGATGAATGTATTTAGTTTCGGCTATTTGATGACATCTAAACAAGTTGATATGTTGTTATATTTTGGTCTTGAAGTATCTCTATGGAAATTTCATGAGGATCCCACTAGTTTTCGTACCTTTGCCAATTTTTATTGACAAAAAGGGGGAGAATTAATGTGTAGTTCACACTACAAATACATATGGTTTACGGATCATTATGTAAGGGGGAGTGGTTTTCATGTGAGATGAAGTATTGACTAAGGGGGAGTGATACATATCACCATAGTATAGTTGTCAAAGTTGTGATACAATTGAACTTTGATGCTGTATAATGATACTATGACACTGTATAACAATGATTGAGATCAACTGTTTTCTCATTGTTATTGCTACGGATCTTCAACAACAATGATGCGGAATTGAACATATTTGGAATCATTGGAATACTTGGAAGTAACGAAGATTTCGAGTAACGTTGAAGAACCAAGGAGATCAAGCATTTGGATGAGAAGTTACAAAGTTTATTTATTTTGTAATCCATATGTATTGATAGTTTTGTCACTAAAATTGACAAAGGGGGAGATTGTTAGAGCACTACTCGGCCTAACTCGCAAGCGTTGCTATCTCAAGCTTATTTGTTAATGTTAGTGATTAAAACTATAAGTCTTGCTTTCTAGTCTACTTATAGTGATGTCTCGGACTAGGATAAATTGTGTAGTTTAGCATTAGACTTCACGACATTCATCAATTGAAGACGAAGAACTACTAAGGAGAGCTTGTGGAACTTCATCAACAAAACGTATGTGGAGACTGAAACTCATCTATCACTTGGAAAGTCTATTTCTACTCTATCTCCTATATTGAGACAAATGTCGTTTTTGGTTTTCGATTATAGACATTTGAGATTTCGAGCTGAGATTAACTCGCTTACATATTTCTCGGAATATGTGTTGGTAAGCTATCACTTCAACCAAGTTCATCTTATATTCTTGACGAAAGTCAAAAGATGATCATGTGAAAATCTCCGAGTAACATCTTACATGGTTTGTGTGATACAATCATTCGGCGTAGACTTGGAATGTTTCGTTATGATTATTTAAATATCTTGAAAATTTCTTTGATGCTAATAGTGTGTGAAAACCGCTATTGTCATCCTCTAAGAAAGTTTCAATGATTGAAATAGAGTTTAGAATACTTAACCATCATTGGATTATAAACATAGTGTGCATTCTTGCACGTATGTGATCCATGACCGTAACTAAAGTATGCGTACTTGTAGTTGTGAAATTCCGTGTACCAAGTATACATACTGGTACGCATATTTGCGTAAAGTATAGGTCCGGGAATTTATGTTGTGTTTTGGAAGTATACTTAAGTATGCGTACCCATTCGCATACTGGCGAACCCAAACTCAGACCGGCTAATTAAGTATGCCTACCCGTTTGCATACTTGAGTGGTTAAAGTTCTAGAATTGGGTTGTTTATGAACTAATACATTTATATATTAAGGAATTTTTGCAAAATGTGGTTATAATGTTCATGAATTGATTCGAGTTAATCAAACCAATTTTGCTTCGATTGTGTTCTTGTATACTTCTATGAGAATATAGCAATTGAACAACTCTTTAACTAGTTTCATTTGAGTCATTTGAACTAGTTATGGTTAATATGAATATGGTTGATATGAGGGTGTTCATATAGCTAACCTCGGTTAACTACGGTTTAGCCAACATGGTGTACACGTTTAGGTACGATTACATAAACCTAAATCAGGGTACATTTCATTTGTGTATAACAAGCTAAGTTCGATCTAACGGTTCAAAGATATTAGCTTGAATCTAATCAGATTTTCATCTAACGGTGAATATTGAATACTTTGTTACCAAGGTAACTTAGAAAACTATATAAAGGAGAACTCTAGCAACTGGGAAACCTAATCCCCACACCTCATGTGTGATACTAGTTGTATAAGCTAGAGTCGATTCTCCTTTAACCTTAGGTTTCTCACGAAACCCTTAGGTTAACGACTTAAAGACTTCATTGGGATTGTGAAGCCAGACACAACTATTTTCTCTGTAGTTGCGTGATTTGATCTTGCTGTTTCTATCGTATTTTATTACTATCTTTTTTAAGATTGGATCGAGATTTATTCTCCGATAGGCAAGATAAAAAGTAGTTATAAACATCTTCATCGTTTGTGATTCCACAATATCTTGTTTCGCTACCATACAATTAAGATTATTGTGAGGTGATTGATAATACTAGGCTGTTCTTCGGGAATATAAGTCCGTTTTATCAATTGGTTCCTGTGCACCTTGATTTATCAAAAGACGGAACAAAACTCGTAGGTATTTCTGTGGGAGACAGATTTATCTATTCCAATAGACTTTTCTGTGTGAGACAGATTTGTTTATCAAGTCTTCGACTTTGGGTTGTAACAACTCTTAGTTGTGGGTGAGATCAGCTTAGGGAATCAAGTGCGTAGTATCCTGCTGGGATCAAAGACGTAAGGAGCGCAACTGTACCTTGAATCAGTGCGAGATTTATTAGGGTTCAACTACAGTCCATTCCGAAGTTCATTGGTAGTAGGCTAGTGTCTGTAGCAGCTTAATACAGTGTGGTGTTCAAATATGGACTAGGTCCCGGGGTTAATATGTATTTGCAGTTTCCTCGTTAACAAAACTTATGGTGTCTGTGTTATTTCTTTTCCGCATTATATTTTGTTATATAATTGAAATATCACAGGTTGTGCGTTGAATCGATCAATTGGGAAATCCAACCTTTGGTTGTTGATTGAAATTGATTGATCCTTGAACATTGGTCTTTGGTACCATTCAAGTTATTTATCTTATATTCAATCGGGCTCGCAAATTTTTATTTGCTGATTGCAGATTGAATTGAGAGATAGAGATATAAAACTCTTTGATATACTTTTCTCTAGATTGAGTCTAACTGTCTAGTTGATTATCTTGAGAGTATATTGGAGTTTGTCTATTCAGACTGCCAAACGAAATATTGGGTGTGATTGTTGTACCCCGCATTTTCACAAATATTGATAAAAGATAGAATGAACTTTTGAATATTCCGTAGTATTGATCTTTTGAAAGTACTGTATGGCTCTGTAAGTTTTCTTATGTTGAGCATTTTCGACTAAATTAATCTATAAGGTCTTCTTGTGATTAATTTATTCGAGTTTTCTGGATACAAATTCATGTTTCATGTAATTAGTTAATGTCCAAAGAATCCTTCTTTTCTCATAAAAGTAAGGTCGCTCTTTTTGTTCTTTCGGGAATGACATTTTATGGGGGAGAATTCTTAATTGAACTTGTGCTTAATTGCCAAATCTTTGTTGGGAGTGCGGCTGTGGAATATTGTATGAGTTATCTTATACCTTTATAAACTCCTTGATGAATACACTAAGTTTCGACTATGTGAAATCATCAAAACCAAGTTGATATGTTCTCATTTAGTCATTAATTATCTCTTTGAGAACTTTATTATGATCCCGCTAGTTTCATACCTTTGCCAATTTATATTGACAAAAAGGGGGAGAATTATTTTGTAGTTCACACTACATACATATGGTTTACTGATCATTATGTAAGAGGGAGTGGTTTTCATTATGTGATGAAGTATTGACTATGGGGGAGTGATACATAACACCGTAGTATTATTGTCAAAGTTGTGATACAATTAGACTTTGATGCTGTGTAATAAAACTATGAAATTGTATAAAAATAATTGAGAACAACTGTTTTCTTATTGTTATGGCTACGGATCTTCAACAACTATGATACTGAGATGAACACGTTCAGAATCACTGAAGTACTTGGAGTGGCGAAGAATTCAAGAAATGTTGAAGAACCAAGGAAATCAAGCATGTTGGATGAGAAGCTATAAAGTTTATTTATTTTGTAATCCATATGTATTGATAGATTTGTCACTAAAATTGACAAATGGGGAGATTGTTAGAGCACTGCTCGGTGAACTCGCAAGTGTTGCTATCTCAAGCTTGTTTGTCAAGTTTAGGTGATCAGAACTATAAGTATTGATTTCTAGTCTACTTATAGCTATGTCTCTGATTAGGATAGAATGTGTAGTTGAGCTTTTGACTTCACGGCGTTCATCGATTAAAGACGAAGATCTACCGAGGAGAGCTTGGAGGAACTTCATCAACAAAAGGTATGTGGAGACTAAAACTTATCTATCACTTAGAAGTCTATTCTATTCTATCTCCTATTGAGACTAAGTCGCATAGTTATATAGACTATTATATTATACACATTTGATATTTCGAGCTGAGTTTAACTCGCTTATATATTTCTCGAAATATGTGTTGGAAGCTTTTTGGTTTAGCTACATTCATTATTATTCTTGACGAGTTTAGTTGGAAATAATTTATTTGTTGGAAACTAAATAATAAGTCAAAAGATGATCATGTGAAAATTTCCTAGAAACATCTTACATGATTTGTGTGAGACAGTCATTTGATTTCGACTCGGAATGTTTCGTATTGATCATTCGATCACTTGAAAATTACTTATAAGCTAATAGTTTGTGTGAGAAAGCTATTGTCGTCTTCTAAGGATGTTTAAATGATTGAAATGGGAGTTTGGAACAATTAACCTTTGTCTGGATACAACACAGTATGCATACCAGTATGCAAACTGTTGTGGTATGATTCAGGTTCGGAAACCTAGTTTGCATACCAGTATGCGAACAATTTTAACCGTTAAAGTCCGGGAACCAAGTTTGCATACCAGTATGCGAACGGTTCTACCTGAGTTAGGTCTGTGGCGGCAATATGCATACCGGTTTGCAAACTGCTGGACAAGACCAAAGTCCGGAACTATAGTTTGCGTACCCGTTTGCAAACTTAGTGGTTAAAGTTCTAAAATCGGTTAAGTATGTTTTCATACTCATGAACGAATACATTTATAAATTAAGGAATGCAATTTTTACTAACCGTGGTTTAATGTTCATGAATTGATTCTCATGAATCAATCCGATTTTGCTTCAATTGTTTCTTGTATACTTCTATGAGATATAAACAATTGAACAACTCTATGAGTAACACAATTAGATTCATTTGATTATCTTTCATAATTGATTGATCATCATATTTGATCTAGAAGTGTTAGATGAATGTGGTTAAGACAAAAGTGTTCATATGGCTAACTTCGGTTAGCTATTGTTGAGACAACTCAATATACATGTTTAGGTACGGCTACCCATATCTAAATAAAGGTATATTTCATTTGTGTGTAACAAGCTAAGACCATCTAACGGTGGAGAGATATTGCTTTGGTTTTTGACAAACTTAGCTTGAATCTTAAATCAGGTTTTCATCTAACGGTGAATATTGAATGCTCTGTTTCTAAGCTAACCTAGATTTGATTGTAAGCAACCCTGATTTGAAAGACTATATGAGGGAGAACCCTAGCAACTGGAAAACCTAATCCCAACACTTCTGCGTGATACTAGTTGCGACTAGAGTCGATTCTCCTTTAACCTAGGTTTTTCCTAAAACCATTATAGGTTAACGACTTGAAGACTTCATTGGGATTCTGAAGCCAAATCCAACTATTTTCTCAGAAGTTGCGTATTCTGATCTTACTTGTTCTATCGTATTGAGTACTATCTTCTCCAAGATTTTCTCGAGATTTATCTCCGATATGTAAGATATAAAAAGTAATCACAAAACTCTTCGTCTCATTCTTTGTGATTCCACAATAACTTCTTCTACTACCATATAGTTAAGTTATTGTGAGGCGGTTGATATTTCTAGGTTGTTCTTCGGGAATATAAGACCGTATTATCAATTGGTTCCTGTTCACCTTGATTTATCAAAAGACGGAATAACACTTCATAGGTACTTATGTGGGAGACAGATTTATCTATCAGAATAGAGTTATCCGTGGGAGACAAATTTGTTTATAAGTCTTCGACTTTGGGTCGTAGCAACTCTTAGTTGTGGGTGAGGTCAACTAAGGGAATCAAGTGCGTAGAGTCCTGCTGAGATTCAGAGGCGTAAGGAACGCGACTGTACCTTAATCGGTGTGAGACTTGGTTAGGACTCAACTACATTCCAGTCCGAAGTTAACTTGTAGTAGGCTAATGTCCAATACAGTGTGGTGTTCAAATCTGGACTAGGTCCCGGGGTTTTTCTGCATTTGTTGTTTCCTCGTTAACAAAACTTATGGTATCTGTGTTATTTCTTTTTCGCATTATATTTGTTTATGGTAAATCCAACCTTTGGTTGTTGATATAAATTGTTTGACACTTGAACATTGATCTTTGGTATCGTTCAAGTTATTCTCATACCAATCAGTTCACGGATTCTATCCTGTTGATTTGCTTATTGATTTGAGAAAGAGATATAACTCTTGGATATCTTTCCTTGATTGAGTCTGACTGTCTAGTTGATTCTCTTGGAATTATATTGGAGTTAGTCCATACAGATTGCTGAACGAAATATTGGGTGTGGTTGAGCGCTTATAAGGAATCTTGAGCTTCTAGAATTTCAATCAGAAATTGTTGGAAAATAAAGACAGCTAAGTGGTTTGAGCATTAATACTACAAAGGTGATGATAAGTTGATTTAGTTGTGAAAATACATGTTGTAGCAAGAGGCCAGATTTACTTATCTTGATTTTGCCGCTGAAGAAAAATGGTTAAAATTGAATCTACCTCAAGAGGTGTAAAAAGATATTACAAAAGAGGGATATTCCATTGAGCAGTTTCAGTAACAACTAGCTGCGAAACCCATTGATAATCATTGGTGTTTAAATCATCCCACTGATACAAAGTTACCGACTCACTTTGTATGAGTTTAAATATTAATGTTATTACCGAACCAACTTGCGATTCACCAAATTTATGAACTGTTTCTAATCCATGTGTTATGCTCCACCATATCCAGCTGGTATCACGAAGTTTAGGAGGTTGTAGATTTCTGTGTTTGAAATTGGAAAGGAATTGTTTTCAGATGCTTTTTCCCTAGGGCCATGTAGTTGGGTGGGGCGCTTATGACTTCATTTAGGAATGAATAGGTATAGATTTAAAGCATGGATTAATTGGGGGCCACAAAAAATAATTAGGGACCTCACACTAGAGGACAAAAAAAGGTCATCCAAACCTAATTTCAATAACCCCTTATCCAAATATTTTAGGTAATGGCTAATCTACCCTTATTTAATTAGTGATAATCTTATTTAATTAGTGTTAATCTTACTTAATTAGAGTTTAATCATTTATTTTATTTTTTCTTAAACTTTTTCAAAAAAATTGTTTGCAACTTTTTTTTTCTTGCCCAAATTTGTATGAAAAGTCGTCATGGGTATTGTAGAGTCGTTATTGTTTTAATGACGACTCTAAAGTGTCGTTATTGTAGGGTTGCCATTGAAATAATAACGACTCTTTAGAGTCGTTATTAAAACAACTTCAATGACGACCCTACAAGAGTCGTTATTAAAACAATAACGATTCTAAAGTGTCGTTACTGTAGGGTCGTTATTTTTTTTTTTTTAAAATACAATTTTTTTTTATATAAAATAATTTATTAAAAAAAATATAAAATAATTTTTTTATATTAAAGTACACATTTAAGCGAAGGAAAGAAACAAAACACTCAAACTCACAGAACATTCTCCAAGCACTCTTGCAATCCTTTCCCTTTGCAAAGCTAGAAGTCATGACAGCACATGAAATCTTGAGTAAGCCTTGTTGGATATCACAGAATAATTATTAAAAAAATAAATATTAATAGGGTTGACATGTGTCACCATCCTAAAGGTTGGGGTAATCTAGTCTTCTCATTATATTTAGACACCCCTTATCCACCTCCCATAGGTGGGGATAAAAATCTAAGGCCCCTAATTGTTTTTTGGGGCCCCAATTAAGCAGTGATTTAAAGCTTGACCCGTGAAAAATACACTTTTTTTTTTTCTCTCATGAAAAAAAAGAAACAAGTCCCACGACTACTGACTACTGACTTGCAACAGTTTGTGCTTATTGTTAGCTCAATAATTGTATTTCCAAAGAGGTCTCGATGGGAGAAAGTCGGAGTTTGGTTGATGAAGGTCTGGCTATCCTTGGATTTTCCAAAGCTGATATGGACTTTGCGTAAACAGTGCACCTTTTAGTTTTAGAGGATCATTTAAAAAAGATTTTACCTTTAGTTCGATTGTTGAATTTTCTCATTAATCTGGATATCCAACAAGGCTTACCCAAGATTTCCTGTGCTGTCATGACTTCTAGCTTTGCAAAGGGAAAGGATTGCGTATGTATAAAACCACATGTTAGGACTAATAAGAGTAGGAAGCAGCTTAAATTAATTTTTTGTCCCTCAAATTTTTATCTGTTACACAACACACCTCTAACTGCGACTTTTTACCCTAATAGTATGAAATGAAATCATCTAAAAAGCGCAACTATTATGATTCTATCTCATTTGGTATGAGCTTCGCAATACCCAGCCAAGGTTGCTGTAAGATAGTCCATTGAGCATATTTTAAGAATTTCTTCGATGATGAGAAGTTATTGTCTCTTGTGTTTACAGTTTTTCTTCGATGATGAGAACTACACTCTACCAGTCTACCTAACACCACAGAGAAATCGTTAAGAAGCCATGTATAGTTTTCCTTGTCGAACCCTCGTGCAGACATATGCCATCCTTCTTTACAATAACAGGAAAAGAGTTAGCATACAAGGGCCACACCGAATGTAACAATCATCACTATGTATATTATTCTGGCCTTGTGAATTGTCTTGGCGTGACAGAAAGCAAATATTACAAGTTGTACTGTCCTGTGAAAGAAGCGGAGATCTTATTCAAATTCAATTTACAAGATAATTATTGGTAACAAAAGAATGTAGAGAATAATATAAATACAAGTTATTGAGAACTAGAACTAGCAAGGACGATATCGTTAGTCTCTTGATTAAGACTTGCCTGAGACCAGTTAGGTCCAATCCAGGTGCAGCTTAATCTTTCCTTTGTATTGTGGAAATCTTGCGAAGAGTGTTGATTACTCCCAACACAATGATACCTACACGTATCCAGAGAATAGTATAAAATCCTTTCGCCGCATAATCTTGGGAAATAGATATTGTTCTCCATGCAACTGCGTGGAGCGACTGCTGAGAAACTGGAGGCGTAGCTGATGAACAACGCATGCTTCCCCAAACTGTTCAATGTAACCCAGACCATCTCCGAATGATCCAATCTATAAATCTCTGCCGATTTTCCACTCTGCCCAAAATGCACCAGTAAAAGTTTCCCATCACACTCCACCAAAAAACTTGGATAAAAACCACTGAATTGTTTCAAAGACTTGAAAAGTACTTTCCAGCTGAAGGGATCACCTTTCATATCAAAAACTCCTAATATTCCGTTATAATCTAAGCAGTAGAAAACCCCATTACGGAAAACTGGGTTGTTAATACACGGCATAAAGTCGTTCATACAGCGGCCTTCATAACGGAATTCGTGAATAGTCCAACCAGTTGCTCTCTTTCCCGGTTCAGTCACCAAGAAAACAATATCATTAATACCTATTGCTTCAAGCCAATTGGAGATGACAATTACCACGCAATCGCAAGAAGTTGGTACGGACGAGAACGACATTCCACCAAGTGCATAATCATCAGGTACATCTGGAAGACGGATCATTGCTCTTGTGAAGGGATTGTAGCATATAACCTTATTTTTACCAATAGACAACAAAAGCCATCCATCTTTCGAAAAACGTATTGTAGAACCTACAAGCACTAGGTCAGATACTTCCATAACATACTTGTCATTATTATGCATCGGGTCTACGATATCCCAGACGGTCTCTTCAGCATCTTCAAAGGATGAAATCAGCCATGGAGATAAATATGTAGTTGCAGTGGTCCTTGTAGAAGCTGATAATCGGTTCAGTGCAGGGAGAAATTTAGAGATTTTTTTACAGGCTAAACGAAAATGAATGTAATCCACTGGATGGAGAAATCTCGCTATCGCCTCTATGCTGTCATAATCATTAAGAAAATCCCATTGTTTGAATGCTCCTCCACTATTATTTAACCTGCTCATGTTTTCCTCTTCTATACTAGTTTCAGTTGTATCTTGCGTTACTAGTAGATCTGTTATCCTTCTCCTACTTTCAGCAACGTGCCTGCCAAAATGAATTATCGATAATTAGAAAAGCTAGGAAATTAGAGTATGGTAAACATAATGTAGTTGTGGCTGCATTCATGCTGTGTATTTACCTGTTTAGTGTTGTAGGCATCATGATCCAAGTGGGCAGAAACCATGGAGTTGGAAGCTTCAAACACGGCATGATAACTGTAGTAGCACTGTCTTCTACTTCAAATGCATACAAGGTTTGATCTTCGGGTAGTGTATAAAACAAGCAACCCCTTTCAAGACCCATGTCAGTCGCTGAGCAACACGCCGTTGAAGTCGAATAACACTTTGTAGAGGTTAAGAATTCCATGTTTATGCACAAAAAGAGAACATGATCATCCAAAGTGTTCAGCAAAACCCAAGTCATTGATGAGAAATCTAACTTGAATACGTGCGTTGAGGCAACTTTTCTAATACCTCTCATGCTGCAACTTAAATGAACTTTGAAGATTTCATTACCAGATTCAACCCAATGTTCGGTGACAGAATCAAATCGATCACCTCCTCCTATTAGTGTGAAATCGGCATCCTGTACCTCGAATGTCCTAATATATTGGGTTTGATTATCAACTACAGCATTATGCCATAGTTTTTTAATTTCGATCTCTCTAACCCAATTTTTAGCACAGAAAGCATACAACTTACCATTAAAGCAAAGTAGCGACTCGATGAGTCCTGGCCAATCACCATTTGCATACAGATCCCTTGTTATCCATTGATTGTCTCCGGGTCGACAGAAAACTAGAATGTGCTCACAGTCACAAACTTTACCTCTATCATCTATGCCTCTAAAAAGGAGGAATACTGTACAATCATCATCTTGGTCCGCATCCGCATTACTGGCACCTTGATGAGGTGGTGAGGATAACACTAAATCATACAGAAAATATGTTTTTGATTCCGAATTGGTAGGAAAAGAGTGACGATCGAGCTTAGGTAATTGAATAATTTCTAGTGATACAGGGTTCCATAAGAAACAATCATCTAAATTCGAGTTAGCTACAGAATACTCAGCCTTATCTTCAACGTTACCAATAACAATTAGCCATCCCTGATGAGAAGGTTTGTGATAATATGCTCTTCCTCGCATCTCAGGTATGGACTTAATGCAATTTCTGTTATTGGGTTCGCATGGATTATAAAAGCTCTGAAATTTCCTACCTTTTCCATGTGGAAAAACAAGCCAAGGTGCTGCCTTTGGAATTGGCGGGCGCTGTCTTTCACTCCTCTCAGCTGGAACTGGTCCTGATGCTAATTGCTTCTCCATGGAAAAATCATGTACCGAGCTAGAGAGTTAATAAGTTAAGTTAATACTGACTCATGTGATGCCTTCGCTGGTGATGATCCTGATGCTAATTGCTTGTCCATGAAAACTATGTAGTTCTCTAGATAATTGCAGGAGGAAGAAAGGAAACACGAGTTCTGTTGAGACTATAGACCGCCTAACTTCTATATTTATATTTTTATATTTGTAGTCGTTAGGTTTCTGTGTTTGAAACTTTGAAGTAGGAAAGGAAATTGTTTTCAGATGTTTTTTCTTTTCCTGGGGACATGTAGTTGAGTGGGGCTTGTTACATCGATTCCAAAGGAACTGAAAGCCATTGTTTATCTGGATACATTCTAGAGACTCTGGTATATTCGTGATTCTTAAATTCATCCGAAAAATAGCGTAAAAAGTAAATGTTATTTTCACAATATGCATGTCAGGAAGATGTTCCGAAAAGTTGATAAGAAGAAATGGTAGGTGATAGAACTTGATTTCTATGAAGCATGGAACACGAATGTGATAACATGTATTCTCAAAGTGAATTGTTGTATTGGCACTGTAAGATTAAGAACACATAAGAACTACACTCTACCAGTCTACCCTATCACCACAGAGAAATCCTTGAGAAGCCATGTATAGTTTTCCTTATCGAACACTCGTGCAGACGTATGCCATCCTTCTTTACAATAACAGGAAAAGAGTTAATACACAAGGCCACACCGAATGTAACAATCATCGCTATGTATTATTCTGGCCTTGCGAATTGTCTTGGCTTGAAAGAAATGAAAGTAAACATTACAAGTAGAAATGTTCTGTGAAAGAAGCGGAAATTTTATTCAAATTCAATTCCTCAATTTACAAGATAATTATTGGCAATTAAAAGAAATTAGAGAATATAAATACAAGTAATGGAGAACTAAAACTGGCTTCTAACTAGTATGGACGATACCGTCAGTATCTTGACTCAGACTTGCCTGAGACCAATTTGGTTCAATCCAAGTGCAGCTTAAACGTTCCTTTGTATTGTGAAAATCTTGCGAAGAATGTTGATTACTCCCAACACAATGATACCTACACGTATCAAGAGAATAATATAAAATCCTTTCGCCATGTAATCTTGGGAAGTAGATTTTGTTCTCCATGCAACTCCGTGGAGCGACTACTGAGAAACTGGACGTGTAGCTGATGAACAATGCATACTTTCCCAAGCTGTTCAGTTTAACCCAGACCATCTCCGAATCATCCAATCTATAAATATCTACCGATTTTCCACTCTGTCCTACACTCACTAGTAAAAGTTTCTCATCACACACCACCAAATAAATAGGATAAAAACTACTGAATTGTTTCAAGGATTTCGGCAGTACTTCCCAGCCACGGTCACCTTTTTTTATATCAAAACTCCCCACATTCCGTTATAATCTAAGCAGTAGAAAACCCCATTATGGAAAACTGGGTTGTTAATACACGGCATAAAGTCGTTTATATAGTGGCTTTTATAACGGAATTGGTAAATATTCCAATCAGTTGCTCTCTTTCCCAGCTCAGTGACCAAGAAATAAAAATCATTAGTACTGAAATACGGGAACCAATTGGAGATGACAATTACCACACAATCACGAGAAGTTGGTACAGAAGAGAATGACATTCCACCAAGCGCATAATCATCAGGTACATCTGGAAGACGGATGGTTGCTTTTGTGAAGGGATTGAAGCAGAATACTGTTTGTTTACCAATAGACAACAAAAGCCATCCATCTTTCGAAAACCGGATTGTAGCACCTACAAGCAATTGATCAGAAACTTTCATGAGATACTTGTCATTATTATGCATCGGGTCTATGATATCGCAGATGGTCTCTTCACCATCTTCAAAGATGGAAATCAGCCATGGAGATAAATATGTAGCTGCTGTGGTCCTTGAAGAAGCCGATAATAGGTTCAATGCAGGAAGAAACTTAGAACTGCTTTTACAGGCTAATCGAAAATGAATGTAATCCACTGGGTGGAGATATTTTGCTATCGCCTCTGTACTGCCATAATCATTAAGAAAATCCCATTGTTTTGCCGTTTCTAATTCTCCTCCACTATTCTGTAACCTGCTCATGTTATCCACATACACTTCTATACTGGTTTTAGTTGTATCTTGGCTTACTAGAAAATCTGTTATCATTGTCCTTATTCCAGCAGTGTGCTTACGAAAAAGATAATTCATAATTAGAAAAGCAAACTAATAAGAACATATGGTAGACACAATGTAGTTGTCGTTGCATGGACGCTTACCTGTTTTCTGTTGTAGGCATCATGATCCAAGTGGGCAGAAACCATGGAGTTGGAAGCTTTAAGCACGGCATGATTACTGTAGTAGCACTGTCTTCTACTTCAAATGCATACAAGGTTTGATCTTCGGGTAGTGTATAAAACAAGCACCCCTTTTCAAGACCCATGTCAGTGGCTGAGCAACATGCTGTGGAAGTCGAACAACACTTTCTAGAGTCTAATGTGTCCATGTTTATGCACAAAAACAGAACATGATCATCCAAAGTCTTTAACAAAACCCAAGCCATTGATGAGAAATCCAACTTGAAGATATACGTCGATGCAACTTTTCTAAAACCTCTTATGCTGCAATTTAAATGAACTTTGAAGATTTCATTAGCAGATTCAACCCAATGTACCGTGCCAGTATCGAATTTTTCACCTCCTCCTATTAGTGTGAAATCGGCATCCTGTACCTCCAATGATCTAATATATTGGGTTTCATTATCAATGACAACATTATGCCATAATTTTTAATTTCGATCTCTCTGACCCGATTTTTAGTACTGAAAGCATATAATTTACCATTAGAGCAAAGTAGTGACTCAACGATACCTGGCCAATCACCATCTGCATACAAATCCTTTATTCTCCATTGTGTGTCTCCGGGCGACAGAAAACAAGAATGTGCTCATATTCATAAACACAACCTAAATTATCTATACCTCTAAAAAGGAGGAATACTGTGCAGTCATCATCGTGGTTGGGATTACTAGTTTGAAGAGGTGGTGAGGATAACACTAAATCATATAGAAAATATTTTTTTGACATTTGTTTAGTAGGAAAAGACTGACGATCGAGCTTAGGTAAATGGATAGTTTCGGATGACACAGGGTTCCACAAGAAACAATCATCTAAATTTGAGTTAGCCACAGAATATTGATCAGTATTATCAACATTACCGATAACAATTAGCCATCCTTGATGACAAGTTTTATGATAATATGCTCTTACTCGCATCTCCGGTATAGACTTTATGCAATTTCTATTATTGGGTTCACAGGGATTATAAAAATTCTGAAATTTCCTACCTTTTCCATGAGGAAAAACAAGCCAAGGTGCTGCCTTTGGAATCGGCGGGCGCTGTCTTTCACTCCTCTCAGCTGGAACTGGTCCTGATGCTAATTGCTTCTCCATGGAAAAATTATGTACCGAGCTAGAGAGTTAATAAGTTAAGTTAATACTGACTCTGGATAATCTGAGAAGAGAGGAACCAATGGAATTCTGTTCAGAAAGTATCTATGTATTTATAGACAGCCGAACTTCGATGCTCAGATTTCTGTGTTTGAAACAGGAAAGGAAATTGTTTTCAGATTCAGAATAGAAGAAGAAGAAGGAGCAGTTTTTTTTTGTTTCCTGGGGCCCCACGGTGGGGCCTGTTAAGAGTTATGGTCAAAGGACTTTAAAGCCTGCTACAATGTACGGGGCCGTCTGGATATAGTTTTGAGTTTGGACCAAAAAGTAAACTAGTTGGACGCAAACAAACTACTTTCTTTTATCTTCTCAACTTTTAGGGTTCACATCCTTCTGAAAGAAAGAAAGAACTTTGAAACCCAGATGATAAATCTGTGAATAATATCTATGAATTGAGATTTACAGATAAGGGTTTTGGGTTATCATCAAATTAAACTTCTGCAAGATCAACAAACAAGCATTCTTGTCTTTGTAACCTAAGGTTTGATTCTGCACAGACAATAAATAAATCTTTTTAAGATGTCGTTTTGATTCTTCTATTCATAGATCAACAGATTTGATGTCAAGTTTTTGATTTTTAAGTTGATTTAATTCAACTCTATGATAGAAAAGGCCTGATTTTTAAGGTGTTTTTATCAGATTTTGTAGAGAAGTCAACAGATGATTGATATATGTTGATTCACATTCTAGATTTAGGCCATCAATTCTACAATAGAAAAATGCCTGATTTTTAAGTTGATTTTCTGTAATAGAGTTGCAGTCAAGCTTTGATCTTTAACAGAAAAGGCCTGATTCTTATGGTGATTTTATCCTCTTGTACTGAGAAATCAGCAACACAATTGAGACAATTTTTTTTTTTTTTTTTTGTTGAGAAATCATCAATGTAACCGACTGGTTTTCTGTTGATTATTCTGTTTTTTGTTGATTCATCATCTTCTGTGTAGAAATCAACAAACAATTAGAAAAGAAGGTCTGGTTTTAATCTCATACTTTGATCCCCTCACTTTTCCCCATATAGTTCGCTTGATTGAAATCCCCCCTTTATCTTAATTTACAATCTTTCTATTAATCCCCCGGTCTTTGTAATATCATTTGTGGTAGAGATCTCACTTTTTCTGATTGTAGGAGTCGATCTTGACTTCAGGGCACCTCCAACTACTCGAGGATGATAAGTAGGAATTCCAACTCCAAATGATGGACAGATGGAAAGTTAAGAGGATGATGTGAATCGTCCTAAAGAACTTGTGAAATCAATCGATTGTTCTCAGGACAGCTGAACTTATTCTTGAAATGTTGATGAATGTAATCAAAGTAGTTAGTGAGGGAAATATTATACAGGTAACAGATTTCATTCATTACCATACCACAGTTTATGAAATTTACGAAAATGAATGGTTCTTATTTCATGTTTTTTTTTTGTAGGTTTGTCATGAATGAATCGAATTACAAATGTGCTTTTCTCTCCTTGTGAGGCACATTATGTGTGCCTGATATGTGAAGTTAATTCTGAATGAAATAAGACTACCGCAGAAGTCGTGAGGAAATGAAGCAGAGTTACTGTATGGGAAAGTTCACTGGTGGTTAGAATTAAATGAGACTGGCAGTTGCAGCGAGTGCATACGAGGTTTGATTTGAGGGTAGTATTTTGGGATATTGAATGATTTGGGGGATGTTACTCGAACAATGGATATGGAAGAAATACCTTCAATGGAATGAGAAAGAAGATGTCTATTTCCTGCTCTAATTTGCCTACGAGTGTTACCCTTAATTATACCTTTTGTGACATTTGAAGGAGGTATGTCTGTTAATGTTGGACTATGCAGTGTTTCTTTATAAATTTTGGATAAACAGTGACTCATTCAGTATTTATTTATTATTGTGCCTAATTTAATCTAATTCATCGAAAGGCGCGGGTTAGCACTCAAGAGGTTCACTTTCTCCATTTAGCTCGACTAACAAGCGAAGGACACCGATTTATATTGGCAATGAAGGTAACATGCAACGAGCCAACAAATGTGGTGTCCCGGAGCAGGTATCACTCTTCAAGCTTTTTTTGCTTTGGTTGTTTGCACATTCTTAGTGGCTTCTTATTGTTAATTCTGCTAATGTTTGTGATGATCAGATTAGCGTAGAGTCCATGCAGTGATTGATATATTTGCAGAACGTGGCTTAAGGTCACTTGGAGTAGCATACTAGGTAACATAAATTACAAAGCTGGTCCTCTCTCTCCTACCCCTTACTTATATCTGACATGCATTGCTAAATTGTCTTTTCATTTAGGAAGTCCCAAAAGGACAGAGAGCATCTATGAGAGTTTATTGGTCTCTTGCTACTCTTTGGCCCACTTAAACACGATAATGCTGAGACAATTAGGAGGGCTCAGTGTCAAAATGATCACAGGTAGGTTTCTATTTTACCCAATTATTTTCTGTTGCTATCCTTTCTCATAGTTCCTTTGAACTTCTCACGTATGAAATAGACAGGGTTTTAGTCTAATCACTTTCTCTTTCAATTATTGTTAGGTGATCAACTGGCCATTGGGAAAGAAACTGGCCATCGTTTTGGAATGGGAACTGAACCAACAGGTACCCCTCATTTGCGTTGCTAGGCCAAGTTTTGTTGTTTTTGTGTAAACCTTCATCCATTAGTGATTTTGGTTATTTACCCTTTGTTTCTTTTGATATGCTTATTCTTGCATTAATACATAGAGCTCGTCTTTCTTATTTTAGGGGTCAATCTAGACTTCGGGGATGGGATTCATAGGGCACAAGTGACATCTTCTGGCAAGCTATGAAGAAAGAAAAAAAGAGATTGCAATTGCTGTTGGACAAGTAAATCTTTTAGAAAGTGTATGAGTATACAACATCCAAATAGAGAGAGGTTGGTCAACTTTCGTGTGAATATATTCCTAAAGACACAACTCCTTGGAAATTAATTCACAGTTCTTAATATATTAGATTGATTAAATTATTTCTCAATGTGGATTGTAGTATTCAAGGAAGTTCTTACAAGTACTTAAGCAAGTCCGAAATTTTTTACTACCATGTGAACTGCTTGTGCTGCAGATCGTGACTTGCTGTTGTCTTTTCTATACTACACTAAATCTCTGGTTGTATTCGTTCTACTGGCATTAACTATTTACTTTTGTGCTTGTGATGGACAGGTTTGTTCTGCATTGGTTTAGATAGTTGAAGTTCGTCAAGGTGTGATCATCGTCTGTAGTAGTAGTTCATTTCAGTTCATTAGATCTTCTTATCATAGTCAAACTTGTTTCTTGTTTCATTTGTGTTTAACATTTAGACATTGCAAATAAAAAGAAAAGTGTTAGCGAAAAGTTGGGTTTCAGGTGCGGTGGTTTTTTTTTTTCTAACTTTACACACTAGGCACATTCTTTACCTTCCTCCTGCTAGGCTGGATGGATTTTGTTGTTCATATACTTCAGATGTCCATGAGAAATCGTGTTTTTGCATCAATAATTCCACATAAGAATTTATCCTAAATTTGGTCAGAATGTTTTTTTGCCTGAAGATGATGTGTTTGAAGATAGCTGATTCTAATAATAGTTCTATTCAAGGGTTTTCTTTTTATTATGTTGGTTTAGTTTATGTTTTTGAGTAGTCAAGACGATTCTATTTTGGGTTAACTTATTAATTGTGATTATATGATTTGGTTTCTAGTTCTATTCGTGCTCTTTGCATGGGTTCCGGTATCAGAATATGATGCACCAATCTACTATCAGCATCTGGGTTTCACAGAGAGAGTGATAAATAAGCAACACATAAGAATGTTGATATCGTCACGGTTAATGTAACTTGGACGACTAGTATTTCTGTTTATTGTCTTTCTCAATCCAAGACGAAATTGTATATTTTCGTATTTAATTGTTGGGTGAACAGGGTATCTAATGCTGAATCAGCAGCGCACAAGAATGTTGATGATCTCAAGTCAGGACTGGAGAGGCTGAAGTGTGATGCTTTATTCAACATCATTTCTAGCAGCAGTGGTGAGGCTAAGGTACTCTATGTTAATAATATATATATTAAGAAACGATTATACTCTATTTTTAATGTACTCTATGCTTTATGTATCTCAAGTAACGATACCATGTTCTTTTCCATGCAACCAAGTTTGCACACTATGTGCTGAAAAGACAAATATATTCGGATAAGAGTGTTGTGAAACTAAAAAGACAGAAGAATGTAAAGTTTAATCTCCATCATTGTAGTTTTCAGTGTTGATGTAGCTACATCAATCTAGTCGTCAGGGTAATCAAATCCTCTGTGCTCACCCCTGCATACAGAATTAAATGAATTAGTTGTTTTGTTATAAATAAGAAACATGACAAGAAAGTCTCAGTGACAAGAAATTCTCAGTGTGTCTCACTAATCCTTATTTCCATGTTCAGTTATTTTAGACCATGATATGTAACCTGCACGCTATGGGTACCTGTGAAGATATTCCTACTGGAACATTACTTTCACCTGATCATCTGCATTTGCATCCTATAACATATATAGTGGTCTCTTTCAAAAAATGCCCATATATCTACTATGATATGGATGCCGATCTAATTATGCATGTGTGTGAGCGCATGTCTCTATTTTCTAATTGTTGGATCTGGCTCTAGGATCTGGCTCTAAACTCTACGCCTGTTTTCTTATGTTGCACAGGGCTGATATGCAGATGAGAGCATAAAAAGGAAAACTCTTACCAAGAAAATGGACTCCATTCAAAGTGGATTTTGGTGGCATAAGAAGAATGGCAAAGGCGTTTATATGAAAAGATGGAGCAATATTGCCCTGCCTTAGTGCTTGGGTGGACGTGGAATTAGACAGTCTGCTATCATGAATGAAGCTCTCGTTACCAAGCTTGCTGGGAGGATGGTTACTTGTAAGGATGCTGTTTGGGTCAAACATCTGGAAGATAAATATTTCTATAACTCTAATCCTCTGCATAATGAATTCTCTGGAAATGGTTCTTGGATTTGGAGAGGTATCACTAAATGCCTGTTGTATGTGAAAAAATTTAGCTGTTGGGAAATAGGAAATGGAGAAGATGTATTCATCTCATCTGGAAAGATAGATGGCTTCCAGGTAATGAAACTTTACTAGATAGTAGACTGGCATCTTCTAATATGTCTACTGTGAGTCAACTTTTAGATACAGATAGCAAGAATTAGAATTTTCACACTTTCGAAGTCCATTTTGATAACCAGACTGTATAAGAAATGTGACATTAGAATTGCGGCTAGAGGTTAAATCAGCTTACAGATTCTAATTGACTCTCTTGTTGGTTCAACAGGTAATAGAGACTTGAATTGGAAAGTTTTCTGGAAGACTATAGAAATGTCTTAGTGGTATCCTCCCTACCAATGATAGCTTGTCTAGATTAGTCACAGTAGTCAAAGAACGAATGTGGTACAAAATAATTGCTAGTTCTTTATGAGAGCGTTCATTACCAGCATGGAATTAGATGACGTGGTACAAAGTAATTTACCACCTGGAATTAGAGCTTTCATAAAATTAAATGGTGAAATTAAATTGCTAATTCTTTATGAGAAGGAATGTGGTACAAAGTAATTCTAAATGACTCTTTCGAAATATTGCAGGTGAGCAGCATGGAATTAGATGCAAACCAGATAGAGCCTTAGATGCTGCAGCATATGAAGGAATCAAGTGGTCAAGGAACATGGGAATAAGAAAACTAAACATATGAGGTGACTGCCAAAATGTTCTCTCTGACATCAATGGAAATAGAGATGCTGTGAAGTGGACTACAAATTAGCATCATTGCTGATTTTTTAGAAATTCTAAGTAGTTATTTCAGTAATTGGGTTAGCTAAGACTGCTAAGTACTCAGTAAACTTAAATCAGTTTATTAGATGGAGCAATTAGGCTCAAAATCCAGATCGGATAAATACTCTGTTGCTTAAACTTTATTATCAAAAAAGAAGAAGAAGACAGAAAACCTAATTTTTGAAATTAAGATGTAATTAACTAATTCTTAAAGTAATTACCAATTAGTAATGTATTCTCTGAAATCTCTGGTTTCAGAGAATAACTTCCTTCTTGCAGACACAACAGATCTTCTCCATCCATTTCTTAGTAATGTATTTTCTGAAATCTCTGGTTTCAGACCTAGCGTTTTTTCCTGTTGAAGAAATCGATTAGATCCAGTCATTGAAGAAGAAGAAGAAGAAGAGGAAATTAGAAT
Organism: Papaver atlanticum; assembly: GCA_023531105.1. Taxonomy (NCBI): domain Eukaryota; kingdom Viridiplantae; phylum Streptophyta; class Magnoliopsida; order Ranunculales; family Papaveraceae; genus Papaver; species Papaver atlanticum. The sequence goes on along the minus strand of JAJJMB010018262.1, from coordinate 1,252,483 downwards.
AATACCTGTACCTGTAGCTGTAGCATAAGTCATGGCTAATCCTTGTAGAAGAAGATGTATTCAACGAAAATTGATTTTAAGATTTGCTGAATTAGGTATTTTTCTCGATGCGGAAATTAGACCAGTTAATAGTGACTTGGCTAATTCGATTGAAAATGTCAGATTAATGATTTTTAAACGGTTGAGATCTATTAGAAACAAAAGGTGTTAACCGTAGGATCTTTCGTAGCCCACCACTGATATCTTTGATGACATGGCATATAAATTTTTACATTTGGCTTCTGTTTGGTTGCAAACAAAACTTTTAGAACGCAAACACCTGTTTTGACTACAAAAGAATGTGAACGACTTATTAATATCTTAAGCCAAACACATACTAGGACTAATTTGCGTGTCATGTCATCAAAGATCACGGCCGTCAATATATGAAACCTTACGGTCAGTATGTTGTTTTGTTTTCCGATCCTGTCCCCGTTTTAAAAGATGTTCTGAAAAATTGAGTCACATTTAGATGGTGCTTGTATGCTATATAGGAAGTATTCTATATAATGGTGGTCTTGGACTCTTTAATGGTGGCTTATGAGATTTTTGGTTTTACAGGGTGTTTTGGGTAGTAGAAATATAAGAGCCGGTATAGATGCGTATCAAGAAGTTAAATTTATTTATGGAAGTCAAAGAGCATGAAGTCGGTTTAGGTATAGAATTTCAAAACGTTTTTTATTTCTGAAAGTCAAAAAACATGAAGTCGGTTTAGGTATAAAATTTCAAAACGAAATCCGCATATGATGCTTTTACTATCTAAACGTCCCATAAGCCAATTCCATAAGTCAAAAGCAGTAAAAAAAAAAAAAAAAAAAAAAAAAAATTGCTTCTAAAATTCATTGAAATTGTGATCCAAAAACAAAATTCTGGCTTTTTTTTTTTTTTTTTTTTTTTTTTTTTGAAGCAGGCTTTGCGACTTATAACTTCCTGATTGCCAACCGGACTCTTAAATTTATACAAAATAAAAATAAAAATAAAAACAATTACAGTAACAAACTCATCTCCATATTCTTTTTAAATATAAATATAAAATTCCAACTGAAGCCCCAACTATCCATAAATGAGAACTTTCCCCAAGTCTTCAATCGAAAAAGAACAGAAACTTCACTCTTTTTCTCTTTCTTTACATCCACAGTGGAGTACTAATTGAGTTACCAACATTTTTAACCCTTTCACAAAAACAAGTCCCAAAACTCAAAAATCTCTCTAAACCACATCCACAACCACCACCATCACAATTTAGATCCCCAATTCTCTCCCAAAAAAAATCAAATTCATAGCAAATGGCAATAAGCAACAACATAACAGCACTTTTAAACTTCATAGCCTTACTCTGCTCAATACCCATAATTGGTTCAGGAATTTGGTTATCATCAAAACCAGACAACGAATGCATAAGTCTATTCCGCTGGCCAATTCTCTTCATAGGAATACTAATCCTCTTCGTTTCATTAGCTGGTTTCGTTGGTGCTTATTGGAACAAACCAGGTCTTTTAGCTTGTCATCTTTTCTGTATGTCTATTCTTATTGTCGCTCTTCTGTTTGCCGTCGTCTTCGCGTTCATCGTTACGAGACCGGACGGAAGTTATCTAGTGCCTGGCAGAGGTTACAAAGAGTATAAGCTTGATGGGTTTAATAATTGGTTGCAGAATTATGTGAATAAAGGTGGGAATTGGAGGAAAATTAAGACTTGTCTTTCTGCTTCTAATGTTTGTGATAAGGTTTCTCAACATAATTATGTTTCTGCTGATCAGTTTTTCATGTCCCATGATATATCTCCTCTTCAGGTAAGAATTTCTACTTCTCTGTTTATCTTTTGGGTATTGAATTGGGCATGTGTAACTAGGGTTTGGTTAAAAGTTACTGACTTGTTTTTAACCAGCCATGACAATTACATAGTATGGCAGTATAGCTAACGCGTTTTATGCTTAGAAGGGTCGACGTAGTGGTAATTTGTGTTTGACGCTAAAGTTGAAATAGGGGATGTGGCAGATAATGTGTGATTAGAGATAAAGCTAGAGTTTTAAGCCACTCATAGCTTTTAACTCGGAATATGGTCAATGGTGAACTAGTAGAGTAGTTCTATACCCATGGAGAAAAAATTATGATTCTTAGTGGTGAAATTTTATCAATATTTTTTTTTTTAAGGCGTAATTTTAAATTGACCGTGAAAAACGAAAAATTGTGGGCAATGAAGCCTGACTTTCATAGCTAACAACCAGATTTCTCACGGTGGGTTGGATTGGAAGATGCTATAGGGATCCCGGATTTATACCCCTCTTTTTTACACCACTATGTGGCAGCTAAATCCACCATTGATTCCATCTCACCCAACCCCACCAGGAAAAACAGGGGTCCTATTTAAAGGAATGAGCCAATCAAAACTTGAAACATAATGGTGTCAAAATTTTGGGTATAAAAACAGGGGCTCTAAAGCATTTTTGGGTTGGATTAGTCATTTTAAACTGATGAACTATGGTATATGCTCACGAGATACAAAAGCAAGGAAGGTACATCATAGATCCAAACATTAAAATTAGTGAAGTCTTGGTATTCGGCCGTATTGATCCATTATTACTTTCGTGGGAAAAATAATATTATCCATAAGCCATAATTAGTCTCATACTCTCATTCTATTTGCTTGCTTTTCACAGAGTGATTAACCTATCAAAGGAAATTTTAACTAGTTTCTCAATGGTAAATCTGGTTATCCCCTGTGAAAGTTGAGTCTTATTAATTCACAGATTTCACAGCCAATTTCAAACCACATCTCCTAAATATTTATTAGAAGAATACAATTCAGAATCTATTCGAATGTGTAGAAAAGAATGTGATAAATGTACAATTATCACGTCAGCATTTTGGTGAAATATTAGTATATCTTTCCATTGGTTATCCGTGATTTGGACCGCTTCTCGCTGTATTTTGCTTGTCTAATCAAGTATGGTTTGCATGAATTGACATACTTCAATAATTTAAGCCCTTAATCACTTATTCTCCAGCCTAATTGTTATAAAATGGTAGTTTAGGTACATTATATATTACCTACTCAATTGCATGGCTGCTAATAGGGGTACCAATCTACTTGGGGGTGTACCATCCCAAAGATAAAATATGTTTTGTCTTATTCAGAATTTGGTACACCCCCAAATATTTTGGTACACCCATTAGCAATCTTGATATAGTACTCAAAAATCACTTATAACATCATGAGTTTTGTTTCCCTAAAAAGCACCGGTTAATTGAGGCCCCAAAAAAAACAATTAGGGGACTCGCACTACATGACAAAAAAGGTCATTAAAACCTAATTTTAGTTACCCCTTATCGATTTTTTTTAAAATGGCTAAACTACCCCTAAATGATTAGTGTTGATAACTAGTTAAGTTAAGTTAATTAGTGTAGTTAGGTTAAAATCAGATTTAAGGATTAAAATTTGGAAGAAAAAAAAAGTTGTGTTTTTTGTGTGTTGTGGAGAAGAAGGGGAGTTTTTGGAGGAAAACTTAGGGTTTTTAGAAATGAGTGATTCAAGTGGAGGAAATGATGTTGGTGAAGGTTCAAATAACAAACATGATTGTGTTGACGGTAAGATTATCTTAAATTCTATTACGTCTTGGATATATGTCACAACACAGAGCAAGAGTCGTCAATGTCGTGGGGTGTATACCCTAACGACTCTACAAAGTCGTCAACGTATTGACACCAAAAATGACGACTCAAACCTGCAACTTTTCCAGGTTATGAAAAATTGTCAGGGTAATATGATATACCCTGACGACTCTTAGTAGCTTAGGTAGGAAGAGTCGTTATTTTGTGTGTTTATACCAAGACGACTCTGAATTTTTTTGGGACAGAGAGGCTATTTGTTTTTCACCTAGGGTCGTTGACATTTAAAAGGAGGTCGTTCATAGAGGATCATCATAAGTTTCTATATTATGTTAACGACTCTAATCTAAGTAAAAAAATATGAAAAACCAGAAATAGGGTCGTTATCTTCCTCATCGTATACCTTAACGATTTTGTATGGTCTTTACATGCATATGAAAAATCGTTAGGGTTTAGGCTTGTCTGGTTGACGACCCTCTTACTGTAACAGAAATTTTTCAGGTGAAGAAATTTTTCTTCTTCTTGGAATCGTTAATGGAGGAGAAAAGAAGAGACGAGAGAGTTAGAGGGGAGGGAGTCTGATTTTTTTTATTTAGAAATAGAAATAAATTGAGGGCTTAGGATTAAGGGTTAATAGGATTTTAAGATTTATTACTAGTGAAGGGCAAAATAGTATTATCAATTCGTTTTGTTACTGTCCTAAAATATTTGTGATGAGAATAAAATGGCTTAGGCCCCTAATTATTTTTTGGGACCCCAATTAATCCGTGCTAAAAAGGTTATTCTGTTTTTTCATATTCATTTTTCTTGATGAGCATGATTAAAGTTTAATGTTTAAACAAAGCTAAATCATTGAGGTATGGATGGAGGGCTTGAAATAGGAGTCGATGTGAATAAATTAAAGAAATAATGTCACTTATGGTTACAGGACATTTTCAATTCATACATGAACCCATAATTATTGTTTTTGTTTGCCATTATAATTGTCTATTAGTCCATTATTAGTTAGGTAAAATTTGTCCTTTTTTCTCTCTCTACAGTCAGGATGCTGTAAGCCGCCGACAGTTTGCGGATACGGGTACGTGAATCCGATTTTATGGCTCAACCCGACAAATCCAACAGCAGATCCAGATTGTTATGCCTGGAACAATGATCAATCCCAATTATGCTATGGATGCAATTCTTGCAAAGCTGGTTTGTTGGGAAATCTTAGAAAGGAATGGAGGAAAGCTAATGTGGTTTTGATCATTTCGGTGGTGATACTAATTGTTATTTATGTTATCGGTTGTTGCGCTTTCAAAAATGCGCAAACCGAAGATCTTTTCGATAGGTACAAGCAAGGATGGATCTAAATTGTAAGAGTTAAGTCTACTTTCAACTCTGGAAGATTTTTTTTTTTTGAAACGTGGCGCTAAGTTGACAGTAGAAAAACATGCCCAATTCTTTCCAAAGTATTGTTTTCACTCAAAGTTGATGTACATATTGCTGAAATTCGCTCCATTTTGTGCATTTTGAAATTGGCTCTATTCGAATTACACCAATTTATTTCAGAAGCTGATAATGAAAGCTAGTGGATTTTCATTTTGGAAAAAGGTATATTTTGCTACCAAAGGTATAAGATGAGAAAAGAATCAAAGGAATTTATCCCTTTTTCCAGCAGAATATGGTTCTTTATTGTGGCCATGTGGGGTTGTAGTTGAAAGTTTGCCTTGCTTTAGTGCAGTGGTTGCAAATGAATTATTAGACCGCTTTATAATTTGACAAGGTCAAAAATTGCTTTTTAGTTTGTATGGGCATAAAGATCATTACATAGTCTAGCTAGCTTTCTGCACAAAATTGGCAAAGATGAATAGACAAATAATATAAGTGTGCAGTGACTCGGTACTCTGGTTTCCTTAGGAAATCCAGTCATGTTTTTTTTTGGCTTCATGTGCAAAATTAATCAGCATTACCGGAAAACAATGGTACATTGCAATTTTCTCCTCAAGGCCAGGAGTTCGGCAAAATTTTGTCACCTTACTTAAGGAACAGAAATGTGAGACTGTTCTTAAATATCACTTTGTGTTTGTTCAGCTGACATCTTTAAGCAGTTTAAATGTCTGTTGGTAACATGGTATCACCTAACTGTAATTATTACGTCCTTGAACAGTTGGCAAATCCCACTTAACCCAGATTTGCGTCACAAGACTCACAACAAGCATTGGCTAGTTCTAAAAGGATTGATGCACGCAGCTTGGAGCTTCTTCTTTTATTCCATAAAGAAGAAAATTAAACACCTGTGAGACTCAACCGCGATACCTCTTGCACCTAGTTACTTTAAGGGTTCCCCTTGGAGTCGGAATTTATAGGCTGTTTGGATACCACAACAGAAATTGCTTTTTGATTTCTGGAAACAGAAAAATCAATATTCAGTTTGGGTATATAATTTCAAAATTGTTATAGGGTTATGGCCCATGGATGTGCGGTCCATTAGATGACTAGGTTTTCCCTTACATGTATATAAAGAACATTATGTGTATGTAATATAGGATGCCTCTTTATCAATAAGAAGTTCTTCTCCTTCTCTAATTGTTACTCCAACACGTCATCAGCACGACTCTATCAACTGTGCAAATTTTTTAATCGCTCCAGAACTGTGATGGATTACTTCTTGAAGATTAGCGTGTTTCGGATCTTATGATTATAATATTATGGATGCGTCACTAGGTATTTCTTTTTAACAAAAGAATTTCGTTTTCATAGTATTTTCTAGGGTTTCACGAATATATGATTGTAAAACATAGAGATTTCACTGTTAGATTTTCACAAAATTTAAAAAGTCAGAAGTCAGTTTGGGTATATAATTTCAAAATGACTTCTAAAAACAAAAAAGTTAACTTTTTGTGAAGTAACAATATTTTACTTTGACTTCTGCTTCTGGTATCCAAACATGCTAAGACCCAAGTATTTGCACTATTAAAAGAGATTGCCTACCGATGGTGACCCAGCTGAACAAGAACCAGATTGGAGGCACGCACCTTACGGGAAGTCAGAGCTACCACTGCTGACATTTTGGCATTGAAGTCCAAGTTCTTCGTTTAAGTCATTTTAGATATGCTAACCATTTTTTTCCATTAAACATTGGATTTTATTATGCGCGAAAAGGTTGTTTACCATAGAAATATAACCAAAAGAAACCGAAAGTTTATCCCCTTAAAGAAAAGAAAATACAAAAATTTAAGTGGAACTGACATATAAATGGCAATGAGCGGTGCACATCATAATTATGGATATGCAACAATAACTGATTGAATGGCAAAAATAGGAATCAATTCAATCTTTTTGAAACCAGCTTCCTCGAGTAAAATTCTCCATTCATCTTTAGTCCTTTCTTTTCCTCCTGAACTCAACATCATATCTAGATGGAGACTTACTTTAGCTTGTGTCAAATTACCATCATTTTCATCTTGATCCAGAACAATATCCATTATGATAACTTTCCCATGATCCGCAGGTATTGTTTCCCTACACCTCTTTAGTAGTTTTATGCATTCGGCGTCTTTCCAATTATGCAGCACGAAATATTTAAACACAGAGGAAACATATTAACAATCAATAAAAATAAAATTCGAATTGGATTTCATTTTAGCTCTCTTTTGATACCCTCTCTCCTCTCTCACTAGTTCAACAAGAAAAAAAAGGTTTTCTTCAACGGCAACCATTTCCGGCTCAGATCTGGTTCTTTTGGGCCGGATCTGGGCGGGATTTTCTTTCCCTTTTCTTGTCTTAGGTTAGATCTTTGTTATTAGTTAGTTTCTATCATGGTTTTCTCTTACTTATTGGTAAGTTTTGTACACCCTTATGGTGTTTTTATCTCCTCTACTAGAGAGGTTTATCTCGGTTTTAATGGCCGTTGTTGTGTTTCATGGGTTTTAAGATCATTTGGGATGTTTTTCAACGACGAAAACTTCATCATTGTTAGCTCTGGCGCCGGAATCTTCACTGGAATCTTCACTATCTATTTATCTGGCGACGGAATCTTCATGAAGGATGCTTTTGACGACGAAATCTCCATCACAAGTTTTAAGAAATTTGAGCAAATCACTCCAACTTTTGGAGCACATCTTTATGAAGAAGAAAAACAAACAAAATGGTTGGAATACACTTCCGAGAAAAACCATTCTTCCTCCGACTTGATCGGTTCTTATTTATGCTTGTATTTGTTCTACACCGGTAATCCTTCTCTTTTTCTTGTCGGATTTCTTGGTAAACTTGTACGGTATGTCTATTTGTATTTTCTTAATTTTGATTTTAAACCCATTGTAACCTTGAACTCCCATTAATGAAAAGATTCTTTGTATCAAAAAAAAAAAAAAAAAAATCAATAAAAATAGACAATCCGAGCCCGATTTCATGCATATTAAAGCCTGTTTGGATACAAATCTGCTTCTGACTTCTGCAGAGCAGAAGTCGAAGTCAGAAGCAAAACTATTTTTTTTTGATCGGTCAAATAGAAATTTCATTGAAAAAAGGCTTAAGAAGGGTGCCTTAACCCAATGATTACAACTGAACAAAAAAGGGGAACCGAAAGGGGATTCGGCTACCCAAATATAAAAACACAAAAATTACGGAGGCCGGTATAATGAATCCCATAAAGAAATCACAATATTTTCCGTAAGCCCTAACATTCTTGTATTTGATTCGGCCCAAAAGAACGCTTGTAATTTGATATCTCTAATGAGGCTTGCCAAAGTTTTTTTTTTATTATCGAAGGTTCTTGCATTTCACTCTTTCCATATACACCACCAAATTGCAACCGGGATGTTATTCCATATGCGACTAAGTCTTTCGTCTCCCCAATTAAACTTCCAAGTCTTGATAGATACAATGATATTAGGGTCGTGTGACAATCCAAAGTGGCACCCTTCAACGAAGTAATCCCATATTCTTCGGGTTCTCCAACAACCATACAACAAGTGCGAACTCGATTCATCGTCTTCCTCACAAAAACGACAAACACTAGAGACATCCATACCTCTTCTTAAAAGTTTATCCGCCGTCATTACCCGATCATGAGAGAGAAACCAAAGAAAAAAATTGATTTTGTGAGGGTACTCATTACTCCATACAACATTGATTGGATAATCCGGCTCACCTTGATCGTCGTTGTCTTTACTTCCATCCTTAACCGTATATTGATCACTACCAACCCAAATTCGGGTATCCGTAACCCCTTCTTGAATAGAGATGAAAGAGAGAAGATTTGATATAGATAGCACTTCACTTGTAATGGTTTGAGAGTATCTTTGCCTAGACATAAATGCCCACCTTACACCATCTTCCCTAGCTTCATACATACTAGCCACCACAAACTATTTTGCTTCACGAAAATTTAACTTTTCGACTTCTAGAAATCGTTTTGAAATTCAACAGCCAAACTAACTTCTGACTTTTGATGTGCTATCCAAACAAGGCATCTCAATCTCGTCATTTGGTTTATAAATTTGATAAGTATGTAACGAGCTACGAAATTCTTAGCACTCTAGGTAATAAAGCCAGTTTATAACTAGATAAACAATCAAATGTGTATGTCAAATTGGATTAAAAAATGCCCATCAAAAGTATTAAACAAACACTAGCAAAAATCAACCAAAACGTCTAAATCGTACCTTCAGTAATAGAGCATCAGCAGTGGGAATGAATTCAAACATATTACCACCAACCATTTCCACACCTGGAATTTCCGGTGCAGCAGAAACAACGTGAAGCAAATCAAAAACCATGCATTTTATCTCAGGAAAAGCCTTAACAACATAACTCATCGCTGCACCTGTGCCACCCCCGATATCGAGTAACTTCTTAACTCCATTCAATATACCATCACAGCCTTGCACAAATGCTGGCATTACAAACCTTGTATCACACGCCATAGCGTTATTCATAAGTGCACTAACTCCAGGAACTTCCGCATTGAATTCCCATATGGTTTTCCCGTGTAACTTCTCAAAAGGCGTTGGCGCATCATCGGCCGATAAACAATGATCACTTAATTCATGCCACCCGTTGATCGAGTGTTCATTGTCGATACCGAGCACCCAATCCTTTAAACTTCTCTCTTGATTCTTAAGCAGTAATCTAGATAAATTTGTTGATGCAAATGTCTTATTTCCATCGGTCGAATCAATAGCAATAAGATTCATATGAGATACGTATCTCAATAATGAAGGAATCTGTGAATTGTGGTAAATGATTTATTCAAACAGACTCACAGATTACAATGGATAGAGAAGCTCTTATATAGCTTTGTTTACATAGAATAGAGACACTACAGCTGGAGTACAGCTGGATTACAACTGTAATTACAATGACCCTATTGGATAGAGAAGACACGTCAGATGGCTGACTTGTGTGTTCCAACAAATAATCTATATAAATTTTCGGTTTTGAGTGTAGATAAAGATGGTGATGCTGATGATAAGGAGGATAGTGTCATGGGTTTGGATGAATTGTGAATTATATCAAGAATGCCTAATTCAACTGTACATTTGATCACAGATGAATCAACACTACCACAGATTATGTTCCAAACATGACCTTGGTTTTTCATTTCTTGTTCTTGATCTTCTAGTTTGATTTCCATGATTTTTTTTTTTTTTTGCAAACACTCTAGCTCAATCTCTTTGTGTATTTTGAATTTTTGTTTGGGAATTCTAGGAGTGAGAATTAAAGTTACATATAGACAGTGGATGGATACTCGTGATGCATGGATACTTCTTAAAGATTCACTGTTTATCTGGAAATGTTTGCAAGATGCACTGCCTACTAGACATAAATTAAGATCTGTGGAAAACAAATGTGTGTTTTGTAATGATGCTGTGGAATCTACATATCACATGTTCTTTGATTGTGACTATGCAAAGGATGTTTGGAACCTGCCACCAATGGCCTCACAGGGAGCACCTCAAAACTTAAACTCTGTCAATAATTCTTTCTTGCATAAATACAATGAATGGATAGCAGGAGATTTGAATTCTATATCAATCGCACTTGCAGCAAGTAAGTGCTGGTTCATCTGGAAGGAAAGGTGTCTTAGGATTTTTGAAGATAAATCTAGAACACCTGAACAACTTACATTAGATATCACTAGACACTATGCTTACTGGCATCCAGCTAATTTGAATAGTTTGAGTGAACCTCAATGTAGAATCATAAAACCAACACCACATTGGAACTTCCCAGTCATTAACACTTTCAAACTGAATTGTGATGCATCCTGGTTATCTGAGAATACTAATGCAGGGTTTGGTTTTATCCTTCATAACTGGACAGGAACCTTCAAAGGAGCAGAATCAGGCATCTTCAGAACTTCCACGGCTGAAAAAGCAGACGCTTTAACTGTTCTACAGGCAACTATATGGGCCATCTCAAAGAATTTACAAAATCTGATCATTGAAGGGGATAATCAGGCAGTAATGAGGCACTTACAAGGAAAAGTTTCAACCATTCATTGGCAAAGTCTGGCCATTCTTGAAGAAGTAAAGAAGATAGCAGACAACTTAGTTTCTTTTTTTGGTTTTCACTTTGTAGACAGAAAGGCCAACAAAGTAGCTGATCTATTGGCTAAGAAGGGAAGGAAAGGAAACATCACAACCTCCTGGGAAGACCAAGCACCTAGTTTTTTAATTCCAACAATAGCTTATGACACTGTCAAAGCTTATGAAATATGTAATTTAAACAACTTTCCTGTAACAGTTTCTGAGGGGGTTAATCTAATAGATTCAGTCATCGGAAATACTTCTTATTCTGAGTTAGTAACAGATGAGACTGAATCAATATGATTATCTGCCTCTGTTCTCTTTCAGAACAAGAACAAAAAGATCAGAAAAGAATCAAAGGAATCTGCTCGACATTGTGGCCAATGGCCGCTATGTCTTTCTTTAGTATTTTTTTAATTTGTATAGGGCTATAGGCATAAAGATAAAATTATCTAGCACTCAGAACTCTAGCTTTCCGCATAAATTTGGCAAAGATGAAAAGGCAAATTACATAAGTGTGCCGTGACTCAGTAGCACTAGTCCAATTTCTTATTTGTCTTATTTGGTTGAGGATTAAAAATCCAGGTATTTTCTGCCAGGCGAGATTGGGGTATACCCAGATTAAGTGAGGTCACGGTATCCATCCCCATACCTTGCCGACTATATTTTAGTCGGCGGGTTATGAAATTAATACCTTGCCGACTATAGTTTAGTCGACAGGTTGTGAAATTAATACCTTGCCGACTAATCATGCATTTCTAAACACCTTTCTCCGTGTGTCAAAAATCCTATAGTCGGCAGGGTAGTTTTTGTCGACCTTGCCGACTTTTCATACTTTCAGATTTGAAAATGTTGATTCCTTCTATAATTTTTAGTATAAAATCACTCAGCATCTTTGAAATACTGTTTGGCTAGTGTGGTTTCATTTCCGTTACAAAAAAAAATCTCAAAAGAAAAAAATCCTCAAAAATCATAACACATAATCCATGAGTTCAATCCAAATAATACCTAATTTGAGAATTTTAATTCAACTAGTTAACTAATCTAAACACATTATTAGTGTTAACTAATCAAGTGTATATTAGCTATTTTGAAAATAAATGGTTAAGGGGTGTTGTGTTTTACTTCATGATGACCCGAGTTTTGTCTTATTAGGTATACCCCAATTAATCTGGGTATACTCCAATCTCGCCAGGATTTTATGTGAGATTTTTTTTTTTTCTTTTGCCTTATGTAAAAAAATTAATCATTAGAAACGGAAAACAGTTGTACGTTCGCGCCAATTTCCTGCACAAAGGCCACGATTTAGCGCATTTTGTATTTGAAATCAAGGTGCACACCACTTTGTCCTTAGCATTTTTAATTACCCAAAGAAAAGGGAAATTTTTATGCCTTGGATGGACGAAAACACAGAAGTTTTCGGTTACATAAGAGGGGTCTTTATGAGATTCCAGACTCGATCTGTTAACCTCGAGATGAGAAAGTCGGGCTCCTAAACTAGGCCTAGTTGGAGGAAAAAATACAAATGTTTAAATGGAACTTTTTTTTTTTACCTAGGGATATGCCACAATAACCGACTGAATTGCAAAAATAGGAATGAATTCAATCTTATTGAAACCAGCTTCTTCAAGTAAAATTCTCCATTCATCTTTAGTCCTTTCTTTCCCTCCTGAACTCAACATCATATCTAGATCGAGACTTAATCTAGCTTGTGTCAAATCATCATCATCTTCATCTTGATCCAAAACCATTTCTATTATGATAACTTTCCCATTATCTTCAGGAATTGTTTCCTTGCACCTTTTTAGCAGTTTTATGCATTCGGCGTCTTTCCAGTTATGCAGCATGAACTATCAAAACAAAGGAAACAAATTAACCATCAATAAAAAACAGACACTACAAATCCGATTTCATGCACATTTTCTAAAAAAATGTTCGCATTAAGTAATTGGATCCAAAGTAAATCATACCTTCAATAAAAGAGCATCAGCAGAGGGAATGATATCAAACATGTCTCCACCAACCATTTCCACACCTGGAACCTCCGGTGCAGCAGCAACAACATGAGGCAAATCAAAAGCCATACATTTTATCTCAGGATAAGCCTTAACAACATAACTCATCGCAGCTCCGGTGCCTCCACCAATATCAACTAACTTCTTAACACTCTTCAATATACTGTCACAACCTTGCACAAATGCAGGCATCACCATCCTAGTATCACAAGCCATGGCATTATTTATTAGCTCATTAACTTCAGGAACTTCTGCAGCTAATTCCCATAAAGTTTTCCCGTACAACTTCACAAAAGGAGTCGGCGCATCATCGGCCGACAAACAATAATCACTCAACTCATGCCACCCGTTAATCGAATGCTCATCATCGATACCGAGAACCCAATCTTTCAAACTTCTTTCTTGATTCTTGAGTAGTAATTTAGATATACCTGTTAAAGAAAATGTCTCATTTCCTTCAGTTGCATTCATTGCAATAAGATTCATATGAGATAAGTATCTCAATAATCTGTACAAATTTTCGGTTTTGAGTGTAGATAAAGATGGTGATGCTGATGATAAGGAGGATAGTGTCATGGGTTTGGATGAATTGTGAATTATATCAAGAATGCCTAATTCAACTGTACATTTGATCACAGATGAATCAACACTACCACAGATTATGTTCCAAACATGACCTTGGTTTTTCATTTCTTGTTCTTGATCTTCTAGTTTGATTTCCATGATTTTTTTTTTTTTTTTGCAAACACTCTAGCTCAATCTCTTTGTGTATTTTGAATTTTTGTTTGGGAATTCTAGGAGTGAGAATTAAAGTTACATATAGACAGTGGATGGATACTCGTGATGCACGTGGGACATAAGCGTGAAGACTCGTGTTTCGTTCTCATGACTAATGGAGTAGGTAAGATCAACTTTCTTTTGAGTCAAAAGGCTGCTAGTCTAATGAAGTGACACTATTCAATCGTGGTGGCCAAAATTGTCGCCCAGGCGAAAAGTGGGCGACCAATATGGGCGACGAGTGGGCGGGTCTCAAAATCAAAGAGACTAACCTCTAAAATTTCCCAAAATTTTGCTAAACAAGGGGATCAGGCGACATTGAAAGAAACTCGTACGTTATTGGTAGAATGAAAGAAGTCTCACGCAAAAGAAAAAAGGACAGTTGGCATGCCCTCCGCTTGCCACATTACTTGCCTCTCTTTGGACAACATCCGTCCAAATTTAACACTTGGCAGTTATTTTTGGGACGCTTTAATAAAAGGCGAATATCGATATATCCGAAACGGCCCAAATTTCTCGATATGCGTTATATTCAATCACGCTTGGTTTTTTTGATTCCTGCTTCCATTTGGGAAGTTGATTTGGGTAACGCCTGGATCACCCTACCTTCATCCATATATACTGATGCCGTTGTTAAGCAAGAATAATAATTTTTATTCAAAACATACCAAAAAATCATGGAAGAAAATCACAGACCAAGTAAAAGAAGGGTATCGCTCCAGACTCTTGCAAACTGCAATGGATTAATCAACAATATGAATTTAGATATAACAGAGAAAATACTTTTGCATATCCCTATTGAGTTCATCTCGAGGAGTAGAGCAGTGTGCAAGCTTTGGAGGAGCTTGTTGCAAAAACCAAAGGCAGGTTTCCTTTTTGCAGGTTGCAAAACCGCAAGGCGCTGCCAAGAAATCCAGCTTTTTCAAGGATATAGCGATGAGGTAAGTATTGATGATGATGAACCAATTTCTTACAAGACACTTGCAAAAGTAGACCTTGGTTTAGGCACATCCAGGAACATTCCTGTTAAACTTATTAGAAACAAACCTCATAATCCTGTTATATTTGGTTCTTGCAATGGTTTAGTTTGCCTTCCTGTTCGAAAAGATGATGCGCAGTGTCTTGTGTACATATGCAATCCAATGACAGGAGAATATGTTTATCTCCCTGAAATGGATTTTGCTGAAATTTCAAGACCTGAGGTTTTTGGTGGATTTGGTTATTTCCAGTCCACCAATGAGTACAAGGTTGTCCAAGTTGCTTACCAGTACAACCGATTCAACGAGTCCGGAACGGTTCAGGTATACACCCTTGGTGATGGCAGTGGGTGGAGAAAGAAAGGAGTAACAAGTTACACTAAACAAGAAAGATTGGTCTATGCAAACGACGCACTTTATTGGACTGAGCGTATTGAAGATTATTGGTATATCAATGTATTTGATTTAGCAGGTGAGACGTTTGGTACCCTCCCAATGCCGCCGTGTCATGACGTTATCCGTGGCTACAGACGTTTGGTCTCTTTAAGTGGTTGTTTGTGTCTATGCCACGTTACAGTTGAAAAATGTGTAAAAGATAAGGAGGATCCTTTCATGCGAAAGGAAGATAATCGTTTGGTTATATGGATGTTAAAAAAAGAGCAGCGAAAGAAGAGTGAGAATGTTGGGTACTTCCCAGTGGACGAGAATGACGACTCGAACCGTTGGGTTTGGATCAGGGAGTTCAGTATGGAAAACAAAGGTGAGTTCAATGAATCTATGGATTATGAATCATTTGCCATAACCGATAAGAATCAAGTTTTAATGTGGGAGGATTGGGATTTACGAGACTGTAAAGTACCCATTCTTTATGACCCTGACACTGAAAATGTAAATCAACTCTGGAATGAAGATTGGAGATATGCTCAAGCAATTCCTCACATGAATAGCTTTGTTTCGCCGAAAGATCTCGGGGAGAAGTCTGCGAGATACATTCCAGATGATAATGAGGTTATGCACTTGAGTCAGAAAGTGTGGGATTAGATTCGCCACCATCACCTCCAGGTCTAACATTTTAATTTTAATTTTTAATAGTTTTTTTCTTTTTTCTTTTTTGATCAGTACAAGTCGGAGATTTTTTCATTTTTGAGCAGGGTCATGGTAGTTTTTATTGTGTACTTCTGTTATTATCTTCAATGTAATCAAATTGAGACAATATCGTCTTTAATCTTAACATAGTGAGTACAGCCCAATTAGCATATATGTTGAGGAATTTGTCTTGTGTATACTGTTTGTGAAACCTTTAGTGGATAGCATCAAATAATCATCATTCAGTAGTGCTAAATGTTTTTGTCGGATTTGAAAACTGACAGCCCACTTTATTGAATTCTTACTGTAAAAACTCATTTTGGAATGTAGAAAATACCAAATCCAAGAAGACCCCAACCAAAATTATCTTGAACGTAGTTCATTATTGTGTGAGCACCGGTGCCTCCAACAGATATTCAAATTTGCCACCAATTGAAAAATGAACTCATGAACTTGCTTTCGCCCTGGTTTTGTCCATCACATTGACCAGCACCAAAATATGGTGCACATGTTGCATATCCATCTCTCCGGCATTGTGCTTTGATATGATATGAGATTTAGAATGCCTTTTTGAGGTTTTTGAATTCAGGCGACTAGTGCGAGATCATGTGATTGAGACATATATTCTCAAAATAATGCATAAGAAAGTTGGTAGTGTGGGCCTTATTCTGAGGACCGGTCCATTTCTGTCTTTCTCGAAATTGGTCGGGACTAGGACTTGAGTATTATTATGGTACACTTTCCTTTTCTTTTCTTTTTTTCGGAAAAGAGGTTAAACCTCACTATATACATTGACAAAGCCGAATTAGGAAATCGGAAACCTTACAACATTTTCTCAAGATTACAGAGAGTCATACAATTTATATTGTCTCCACCAATTCTTGCCTATTTCTATTCCTCCATAACTAAGAACAATTTCAGAAGACCTTCTATCTCGCAAATGAGAGGAACAAACAACTAGGGTCAAATTAGTTTTGAAAACAAATCTAGTATGTTTCAATGCACAAGGAAAAGACTGGATCAGATCCAACCCATTGTTCTTCAGGACATGTAAATCACATGAACTGGATTTTTTAAAATTTTGATTGCCTAATGCAATCAGGGTAACAAAGACCCAACTAACAGTAGCCAGTAACAGTAACCAGATGACAGTAGCCAAGTAACAGTAGCAGTGGTAATCTGAAAAGGTCTGTAAGTGTCTGGATCGGAACAAATCGGGCTGACTCGGTTTTGGAACAGTTGAAGTAGTTGTAGATGAACTTGATGATGATCTTGATCTATTTGTGTCTATCTTTGATTCCATTGTTTGAGTTGATGCTAATCTTGTTGCTGCTGGTGTTTTTTCTCTTGAGATAGACATAAACTTCCACTGAGAACAACTCTTCAATAAATTAAATAAATTGTTGATTTCTTCTTTTAGGGCTTTGTCTATAAACATGGGTAATCTAATAGAAATATTAACATCACAGAAAAATAAAACACCACATAATAAAACCCAATCAACACCACAATCAAAGAAAAATCCAAAAATGTGAAGCTTAGGTGATGATGATGATAACAAAAGATAATCGATTGATCTTGATTTGTTATGCTCACTGATTTGCACTGATGATGTAAAAATGGGTTGATTTCTTCTTTGAAAAATAGCACAATCCATCCCTGCACTTTTAGCCAAAAAAGAAAACCCTACCAACAAGAAAAACAGGACCGTAATTAAACCGAAAAACTAAAATTAAACAAGATAAATAGAGCAACAAGGTGAAAGAAGGCGTATTGCGAAACGCTTTCCTTTAAAAGGCGTATTGCGAAACGCTTTTGTTCCAGTTATTTTAATCAATCACGTTATACCTCCCTTCACCCTAGTATAATATTGCTAAGCGAAGAATAATTGTTCTTCTAAACATACCTAATCATGGAAAATCATAGATCCGACAATATACCATCCGTTGAGACTCTTGCATACACCAATGGGTTAATCAAGAATTTGAATTTAGATTTAACACAAAGCATCCTTTCTCATATCCCAATCGAGTTCGTCTCAAGGAGCAGGGAACTATGCAAACTATGGAGAACTCTCTTGCGAAAACCAAAGACGGGTTTCCTTTCTGCAGTTTCGGAAAACAAACAAGAAATTCATCTCTATCATGGGTATAGCGATGAAGTAAGCATTAATGATGCACGAATTTCTTACAAGACACTTGCAAAGATAGACTTTGGTTTAGGGACATCTAGGAATATACCTGTTAAGTTGATAAGAAACGACCCATCTAATCCTGTTATATTTGGTTCTTGCAATGTTTTAGTTTGCCTTCCTGTTCGAAAAGATGATGCGCAGTGTCTTGTGTACATATGTAATCCAATGAAAGGATAATATGTTTATCTTCCCGAGGTTGATTTAGGTGAAATTTCAGGTCCTGAGTTTGTTGGTGGATTTGGTTATTGTCAATCCACTAATGAGTACAAGGTTTTCCAAGTTGTGTACCATTACAACCGATTCAAGGAGTTGGGTAGGGTTAAGGTATACACCCTTGGTGATGGAATTGGGTGGAGAAACAAAGGAGAAATACGTTACACTAAAAAGGAAAGATTGGTCTATGCAAACGACACACTTTATTGGCCAAAGCGTACTGAAGACGACTGGAAGATCAATGTATTTGATTTAGCTAATGAGACGTTTGGTAACCTCCCAATGCCGCCATGTCATGACGTTGTTCGTGGTTACAGATGTCTTGTGTCCTTGAGTGGTTATTTGTGTCTTTGTCATGTTTCAGTTGAAAAGTGTGTAAAAAAATGATGAAATTCTTTCTGTGCGCCAGGAAGATAAACATTTGGATATGTGGATATTAAAGAAAGAGCAGCAAAAAAAAGAACAAGATTGCTAGGTATTCTCCTGTGGATTAGAAAGATGACTCGAACCGATGGGTTTGGATCAAGGAGTTTAGTATGGAGTACAAGACTGATGTTGATGGAGATTATAAACCATTTGGCATAACAGATAACAGTCAAGTTTTGATGTGGTGGGAGGAGGAGGACTTCTTTTTTCAAGTTTATAATGGCCATGACACTGATAGTATAAATCAACTCTGGAATGAAAATTTGAGGTATGTTCAAGCAATTCCTCACATGAATAGCTTTGTTTCATTAAAGATCTTGGAGAAAAGTCTGCAAGGTACATTCCAGATGATAATGAGGTTATGCACTTGAGTCAGAAATTGTAGGACAAGATTTGCCAACATGATATCCAGGTCCAAGAATTACTTTTCTTTTTAATAGGATTTTTTTTGTTCAGTATTCCCATTTTTTAGCAAACAGTGCAAAATCATAGTAATTTTTATCATGTAATTTTATTTATGTTAAATGTAACGAATCACTTCGAGGATTTTATTTTTTTGTCTAAAATCTTAACATTGGAGATGGTTCAAAAATATAGCATTTGGGAAGTAAGCAATGGTCAGGACATTAATAGTTGGAACGATAAATGGATATCGGGGCTAGAAGATACTATAAACAATCTAAGCAACACTAGTAATAGCCATCTAGTTTGGGTCTCATACTTAATCAACCTAGAAACTTGCTCATGGAATTTTCCTTTACTCATTCCTAATTTCCCAGCTGATATAGTGCAAAAAATTAGTCAGATATTTCTTTTTAAGGATAAAGACCAAACTCTTAGAAAAGACCAAATCCGTTGGACATTAACTAGATCAGGAGACTTTACAGTTAAATCTATGTATGATAAATTGAATGAAAATGGACTCAACATAGTTAGCTTATCTATGCCAGATATGGAAATGTTTACAAAATGCACTGCCTACTAATGCTAAACTTTTCTGAAAAGTTAAAGATGTGGTCCTTAATTGTACTGTATGTAAAGTAGAAATAGAAAAATCTGAACATCTTCTTTTTCATTGTCCTTATGCTAAGGAAGTATGGAACACATCTCCTAACCCAGTCTCTTTATTTTTGGATACCTCAAGTACGATCTTAGATCTCTGTAAACAATGGACTGCTAACCATAGAACATATATATCTATCGAACTACTTCTCACTAAAATATGGTTTATCTGGAAAGAAAGATGTGATAGGGTGTTTGAGGATAAAGCTAAATCTGCTAATAACCTAGCTTTGGAAATTCAGAGACACATTTATTTTTGGTCTACAAGAAAACGAAAAACTACTAAACCTAAACAGGTACAACGGAAGAAACCAACTCCCAAATGGAAGGCTCCAAGAAAAGATACTCTAAAGATCAATGTTGATGCAGCATGGATTTCAGATTCATTACCATCCAGTTATTCTTTAATTTTGAGGAATGATGCAGGAAATTGTGAAGGTGGACGAGCATGGCAGTCAGTAGGTTCAGACCCACAAGAGGCAGAGGCTATAGGAGTGTTGCGGGCAACAATTTGGGCCAAAGAGAAGCAGCTGCAAAATTTCAGTATTGAAGGGGACTGTGAGAGTATTTTAAACTTCTTTCATGGTCATAACTCATATATTTCTTGGCGTGCCAAAGCATGTCTCAATGAGGCAAACAGAATAGCTAATCTTTGTGCTAATTTTTTGGGTTTTCATTTTGTTCCTAAATTAGGAAATCAAGTTGCGGATATTTTATCTAAGTTTGTTAGACCATTAAACTCAATTTTAGAATGGGAAACTTCACCTCCCATATGTAGTTTAAAATTGGGACCTCCATCATCCCAGATATGGCTCTACTCCTTTTATAACAGTGACTCATTTTGAGTTTTACAGGGGTGTATTGGATCAAGATTTGTATGGATAAAATAGATACTAGTTTGCCTGAATCTAGTGGATTCATAATGTTTTCTAAAAGAATCTTATAGATATATAAATTTGGATTATAATAGATTAACTAGAATTAGTTTAGATTTATATCTTAAATTGCATCATGTTTCCCTTTCAAGAAAAACCATCAATAAGTTGAGGTGGTGGGTGATGGTGTGTGAAGATGGCAGTGATGGTGGTTGGTGTATGTGGTGGCCGTGGTGGTTGGTGGTGACTGTGGTGGTTGGTGGTCAATGGTGGTTGATATTGGTTGTGGTGGCGGTAATGGCGGTGGTCAGTGATGTGATTTTATGTTGTTGTAAAAAGTGATAAGTAGAGTTCGTTCAACTCGGACTTGTGAAGACTCGATTCTAGACTTATATTCCGATTAAAATAGCAAATAAACAAAGATGATATCAATATTACGAGAGACTGGGACTTAGGATTCCACCAAACTTCACAATCAATTGGTTCATACGATGATTCATAACAATACTAGCTCTTTTATAGACTCTATTCCTTTGCCAAAAGTAGATTTTATAAAGCATTAGATGTAAATCATAAGCATAGTGCATCAAAAGTTCTTAGACTAAGCATACACTATCAAACAAAATCACAAATAATCAATGAAAATCATAAATCGATTGAAAAGCAATGCAAAAAGTCATAAGAATCAATTATAATTACCATCAATTGTGAAACATGGCTTCCTCCATCATCCCAGTGTTGGGGTTTAGCTCATCACGCCGAAAACATGCTCAAAAGATAGAAACATGGCTTAAAAGGTGTTTTTATTGAATAAAAATAATAATACAGCGAATCTACAACGCTTTTCTGGCGTTACAGAAATCACCGATACAATTGAAGTGCTGTTAATAAACGATAAATCAGTTCTGTAGTTGAATATAAGACTGCTTCTGCGAAGGCCCGGTGTGGGTCGAAGTTCTTCGTGTTATTCAGCAGCAGCAGCGGGTTTCCTGCAACTTTGATTTTTCGGGTCTGTGGTGTTCTAAACTTCCCCTAACTTTCGACACCCCTTCTATATGACCCAACCCATCTATTTATATCAAAAATAGCGATTAAATCTCTCCAAAATCTTCCAAAATCTCTTTCTTTCTCTTCACGGCAAAGTTGCGGCAATTTCTTGTTTTAGAATTTCTACGCGTTTCTGAGCTTTCCTTTTGATTGTAAGCTCTTCCTTAGATATATACCAATCTTTGGGAAGGTTTATAGCACTTTAATCTCTCTAAAATTTCCTAAAATCGGTCACACACGTGACTTTCCATATTTTCCTGTTGAGATAAAAATCCGTCGATTGAGCCCAGTTTAATCGATTTCAACACCCATGTTAGATTCCTAGACCCATAAGGAGTCTACCCTATGAAAATCAGAGGTTTAATCGACCTCAAACTCATCCAAATCACTACCACCAAAACTGCCAGAAATGTTTATATTTTCCCGCCAATTTTTGTTTTTAAAACGTGAAGAAATGGAGTCCCCCTATCCAGTCCTGGTCTGTGTGTAGTAGCTGTTTGGAAATGGGTTACCCCTTATCCAAAGTGAGAGTCCGAATAACAAATGTCCTCCCAGGTGCCTTTAATAACTTTTGAACCAATTTCGCCACAAAAGCTTATTTCTCCAAAAACAACTACAAAGAGATAAAATACCAAAATAAGTACAAAAATGGGTACTAACAATATACACAATAGAGATGAAAATAGACACATAAATGCGTCTATCAGTCAGTGGTGGTGGGTGGTGGTGGGCGATAGTGATGGTGGCTAGGGCTGTTCATGATCGGTTTCGGCTCGGTTTCCAGCCAAACCAAAACCGAAACCAATACTATCTGTTTCTAAAAATCCAAACCAAACCATTAACTATTGGTTCGGTTTCTAAACGGTTTTAGCCGGGTTCGGTTTGTTCCATTGGGTTAATGGAAGACAGACTGTATGTCAGTTCCATGTAACTGACAGTTTATAAAAATAAAAAAAACACACACAAATAACAGAGAATGGGTAAAACATTAACATGAACATTCTAAATTTCATATGACACTGTTTACACTCTGCCAGAGAAAGGGTAAAACATTAACATGAACATTCTAAATTTCATATGACACTGTATGTCAGTTCCATACTTCTTCACATCATCTCTAAATTTCATTTGACACTGTTTACACTCTGCCATTGTTGAAGGTGGTTTCTCTTTTACGAAGTAATCCCATAGGGAAGAAGTAGTTTTGCGCTTCTTAACGACTTGTGTAGTGACGATTGAAGAAGTAGAAGCCTGCATATACACAAAATCGTATGTGTATTAAAATCAGATGACCTTTATGTTACATTCACCCATTCAAGCATCAAACACTAAGCTAATATAAAAAGACGAGTAACTACAAACATCAAACATTAACACTGTAAACCCTAAAACAAAATTTAAAAAAGTTGCACATGTAAATCACCAAATACAGTAAAATACATCAGGGTCAACAACCTTCACTTTCTTAGTTGCAAAGGCATCAAGTTTTTCAGCATTTAAATTCTCCTTAATGCCAACATTGAAACCCGCCAACTTGGATCTCAAAGTTACATATACAAAAACATATCAAAATACATCCAAATAGTCCTTTCCTCCCAACATACACCAACCTAAGATATGTTTCTTTCAATTTCATGTCATACAAACATTTATTTCCTTCAATTTCATTCCCTTCCATCACAACAACATACAGACATGCTTAGCAAAATCCCATATAAATTTCATTTCGTAATTAAAACAGGTAACTTCAAAACATGTTCATAGTTTCATACACAAAAAGAGATGAACTCAAAATAAGAAAAAAGAACTTACAGGGGTTGATTGATAATCTTCCATTTCACAAACCAAAATCTAAAACAATAAATGTAAGAAACACCCCCAAAAACTCCAAATTAAGAGATTTGAGTAACCAATTTTATTACCACCACCTCCAAATTGAAATACTAAAACTGTTAAAGAGTAGAAGAAGAAGAGATTATTACCCCAAAATCCACTAACATCAGTAACCACCACCACCACCTCTTCTCCGTCTGCAAACTGAAAAAAGACCAAAACCCAATCAATATCAACAGTCAAAAATCACTTTGTGAAACCCTAAATCAAATAATGTTACACAAAAATGAAATCTACTGTTTACACAAATTTACAGACAAAAAAATTAAAAAAACACAAAAAGTAGTTAAAGTTTACTCTAAATCTATAGATCAGGAGAAGATATATAGTATTTATGATTTGAAAACGAAGAAGAAGGAAGATATGAAGAAGAAAATCAAGTAGTTGTGGTAGTTGGGGGTGGGGAGGGGAGGCGACTGAGAGAGGGAGAAAGAGACAGAAGGAGAATAGGATACTGAGATATTAGATTTAGGGTTTTCCTTTATACTCTAAATCAATGGGTAGGATCTAACACATGTAAATCTACGGTAGAAACTAAGTATAAAAACTAATCGGTTTACCATTGGTTCTTGGTTCGGTTTTTATATCAAACCAAAACCAAACCATTAATCTCGGTTTTCATCTTTTCTAAACCAAAACCAACAATTAGCAAATGGTTCGGCTCAGTTTTTCCCTAATCGGCTTGGTTCGGTCCGGTTCTAGCAGAAAACCGGAACCATGTTCACCCGATTGATATGAGATAATAACATGCATATTTTGCCTACAAATATCCATAAGAATCCATATATATATATATATTGGCCATTAACTATCCTAAAAAATCTTAAATGAATTAAATACCTAAGATATTTGTGAAATCATCCAAATTAAATACATGAATATTTAATAATTCATTATAAATCCTAATTAAATACATGAGAGTTTTTAGGATTGTTAAATATCTATTTAAATCTTAATCCAATACACCCTGTTAAAAAAAAAAAAATTGTTGACAGAACCAAAAAATTAAAACCTCACTCGCTACAGACTCAAATTCATTCACCACATTTTACTCGAAATTGCTCTCATTTTCAACAACAATAAGAAAAATCAGAAGAAGAACTTTCCCGCTTCTTCATCTTGATTGTTCCCCACATTCAAACCTAAAAACAAAACCCCATTCGTCCCAATCTTCTCAATCTTCAAATTTCTTGTCAAGATTGATTCTTCTTCATCTGGGCTCATTGATTCTTCTGGGTCTTATTAATTTTTGAATTTGGAATCTGGGTTTTTACTAATGGGGACTGCTTTTGTTACTTCTCCATTATGTACATGGCTTGTTGCTGCTTGCATGTCTGTAGACTTTGATAAAGATTACAACTGTTAGAAACAGCAGCCATCTTTATTTCAATCTTCAAAGAGATGGGCAGCTTCTAAAAGGAGAACTCTTTAAAGGGTTTCATTTCATCATTTTGTGGATCTTTAATGAGTTCTTGTTTAGCTTTTGAACCTTGTCAACAGTATTACACTTCTAAAGGATTGACTACATTCTTTGGTGAATCATTGTTTGGTTCTTCAAATACTAGTAATCGGATTACTCGAAAGCAAGGAAGGATTGCTGCCAGTCAGGTAATAATTCTAACTTGCATTCGTGATTTTCTTTATGGGTGGTGGTGGTGTATTAGCATATGTGGTGGGTGGTTGGGTTTGTGTCGTGTGTGTGTGATAGTGATGTCGTGGGCAGTGGTGCCAAAATTGGTCATGAATGGATACTAGTAGACTATTGAGTTTAGGTGTTCACTGCTCCTTGCATTGTCTGACAACCCCAACCAGTCACCACCAGACATGCAACTACATTACCGCCACACACACAAATACCACGATGTTCTACGCGAATCCACCTTGGAAGGACAGTAGCTGATTGCATTGAATGGTTTTATAGTGATTGTACTGATTGTGTCACTTTGAATAAGCAGGAAAACTAGGGCTGTAGCTGTGCAACCATCTAAAGATGTGTCAACAGAAAGCAAACCTTATAAAAGCAAAGGCGGGTTGTTGTGACATGAATGGGTGTGGTGACACCATTATTAGGTCATGAACCAGATGAGTTCTACAATAATCTACTAGAAGGTGTCAGTCGCATAAGTGGTATCCAAGGTTTTGACTGTTCCAGTTTCCCCACTGTGAGTTCTATTTGATATCCAAGGTTTTGAATGTTCATATAGTGCTTGAGGCTTACTTGTTGGCTTATTTTATTCATATTATAGAGAATTGCTGGAGAAATCGAGTCTTTTCGACGGGTGGATGGGTTGCACCAAAACTCTCTAAAAAGGGCTGACAAGTTCATGCTCTACATGCTTGCTGCTGGGAAGAAAGATCTGGCTGATGGTGGGGTCTCGGAAGAGGTCATGAATGAACTCGACAACACTAGGTGTGGTGTATTGACTGGCTCTGGGATGGGTGGTATGAAGGTTGGTTTCTTCTTTAGATTTAAATGTGGGTTTTGACCTTGACCACATGATATGGGGAAACTGTTGTCGAATTAATGGTCCATTAGCTGTGCCTTGTCTACTTCAACACGCCTACCACTTGCTTACTTTTCTACAGTGATATAGTTGGATTGGATGAGGCAGTTTACGCAAATACATATAGTGATCCATGAGAAGCTTGATGCTACCTAAGAATCTAGGTGTAGATATAAAAATTCGATACAGGAATTTGCTGGTATACTACCCTATTCCATGAGCATTATATAGCTGCAAATGAGAAGGATATAACATTGGAAGTTGTACTTATTGGAAGCATAACATTCCATCTTCAAATTTTGTATACGTAGTGTTTGTTTGTCAATTAAGTTCTTCGTCACAGATTATCATTGATGCATGATAAATTTTGCTTTGAGCAGGTTTTCCATACTACAAATATGGGTCCTGCCACTCTCGCAATAGATCTGGTAAGCTAAAAGCCTAGAAGTAGTTGAGGAGCATCCAGAATGTGTTCTTTGATTTTGAAACACCTTTTTCTACACTTATCTGCAGGGATGGATAAGCCCCAACTATTCAATCTCTACGTCCTGTACCACCAGCAACTTCTGTAATCTGAATGCAGCGAACCACATTATTAGAGGAGAAGCTGTAAGTTGTTCAGTTTACTTAGAGCATGCTATTGGCATGCTATTGTATATCAAACATTAGAACAATTGTGTAACCTTCATAGCTGAAATTGTTATAAATTTTTGAGAGGTTGCAGGACGTGGTGCTCCGTGGTGGCTCTGACTCAGTAATAATACCTTTAGGTATCCTTTTCTTCTTCCCTTGAGCTTCCTCCTTTGTATTGATTAACCTGAACTATAGCATTTTTTAATTTTTTTTTCTTTGTTTTTGTTTCGCCTGACTTAGGAGGTTTTGTGGCATGTAGAACACTTTCAAACAGAACGAGGATCCAACCAAAGCTTCACACCCTTGGGATATTGTAATCACCTATTATCTTCTCTCTTATTCAAATCTATATTAACAGCTTTTTGTAAAGAAAAATAAAATTGCCAGATTAGTTAGTCATATTTCATCTCAAGCTAGTGTCCCAGCAGTCGACTATGTAGCATTGACGCGTCGTAGTATTAGACATTTTTATTTCTGATACTGTCACTACCTAACTCAGACATTATTCACCCAATATCTATCATACTAAATCACCGCATGGGTTACTCTAGCGGCTAAGCTTTACAATTTTGTGTGACAAATTGCTAATGTTAGGCTTAACTTGCAACTAACAGAATCGTGATGGATTTGTTATGGGAGAAGAAGCTGGAGTTCTGCTGTTTGAAGAACTAGACCATGCAAAGGTAATTTGTTGATTTGAAAGGGTCATTGTTGAACAACTAATTTTTATAGCCTCTGATTTCTTTTGGCTGTGCAATACGAAAAGAGGAGCAACTGTCTAGGCTGAGTTTCTTGACGGAAGCTTTACTTCTGATGCTTATCATCTGACCGAGCCTCATGCAGATTACTATTTTTGTAAGGAAGTCGACGTCTTGTCATAGCTAGCAATTATTACATTGCCTTGAGAAACATGTCCAATACCTCATGTCTAGGCCAAACATAGATGCATGCTCGCCTAGATTGATGCATTTCACTGATGACTGTGGTTTCCCTCTTTGTACAATCAGGAAGAGGTACTATTCTGTGTATAGAGAAGGCCTTAGCTCAATCTGGGGTTCCCCGCGAAGATGTCAACTACGTGAAAGCTCATGCAACATCAACACAAGCTGGTAACTTGAAGGAGTACCAATCTGTCATCCGTTGTTTTGGCCAAACTCCTGATGTAACTTCGCTGCATTAAAACTACGTCTTCATTTTCTTTTTCTTTTTGTTTTCTCTTTTTTGGGAGCATATGCCAGTGCTTGATGACATATTGTCTTTTGCAGTTAAGAGTGAATTCCACCAAGTCCATGATCAGTCACCTATTAGGAGCAGCTGGTGCAGTGGAAGCTGTTGCACTGCTGCAGGTAATTCCATTTATACACTTCTTTTCTTAGCTAATAAGCTAGTCTAAGATTTCTTTAAGCAGTGGTACGAAGATGTATAGTTCATAGCTAATGGACATAATTCACATGAAAGTTTTTGCGAAGTTCCGGTTCTCTTTTGCTAGAATTTGTATGCGCTTACAGTTTTACGCGTTGTTGAAATGAATTTGATTTTACATGTAGGCAATCCGGACGGGTTGGATGATCCATCCAAATGTCAATCTTGAAAACCCTGAGGGAAGGCATGGTAAGCTCTCTCTACTTTAGTTGTTTACAGTTACAAATACTTTCTATTGTTCTATAATTAGATGCTCGAGGGTGCAAATTTTTAGTAGTCAGGGATGATAAATTGGGATGACTTACTGAAATAATAAGATAGGTGCAAACGTGCTCGGAAAAGAATTATCGAACATTCTCGGATTTTAACTACTGTAACTTCTTATAGTTAGTTGCCTCTAACATTGAATTGCATTGAATCAGCATACAAAGGTGCTGGTTGACCGGAGGGAATTGGCATTCAGTTTTCCCTTACAAGCTGTAACTGGAACTATAAACTGGGCTTGGTGGTGTCATAGCGGAAGGCCCGTTTGAATAGAATTTTAGCTTTTTAGGTTGTTTGTCTGATTTTTGTTGGGAGTCTCTATGGCCAAAAGATTATCTCTTAATAAGGTAATTATTGAAGGAGACGCAAAAAATCTCACAACAACGGTGCTAGGTGATTTAAGAAATATTCCTTGGAGTATTCGTACAGAGATTCTGGAAATACGCTTTCGATTTTGAAGATGTAAAATTTCAGTTTGTTCCGGAAAACGTAAAAACTGGCACATCTGTTACGCTAATTTGCTATGCACAGTAATGTAAATGATAGGTGGAACGCAAACGTGAATTCCCATTATTAAGTAGAGTCTGTAGAGATCATTGAGAAAAGAAATATAAGCAAAGAAACATAGAGAACCTCGTCCACCGAGCAGGTTCATTCATTGTCGCATCAAACAAAGAGATGCGCACATATCTTGAAGTCCTGAAAATGACAATGCTCGTCAGATATATATCCTGGAAATAGCCGGATAATAAAATTGGCAGACAAGAGAAATCATTAGTAAAAGGACATTAAGATGGATTTGAAATCATTAGTGAAAAGTCTTAGGACCTGAAAACGTTTTCATCAACTTTCACACAATGCGAGTACCTAAGACTTTTTACTAGGATTTCAAATCCATCCTAATGTTACTAGGACTTTTTACTAGGATTATTCTCACACAATGTGAGAATAATCTTAGTATCCAAATAGAAAAAAACATAATGGACGATGCAGAATTCTTATACATATAGAGAGATGGAAGTGGATGAGTTTTGAGTCTGAATAACCGCAATCAAACATTTCAACTTTTTTTTTTTTTTTTTTTTTTTTAAAAAAGGGGTTTTTAAAGACCCCTAAATTTTATTTATTGACTTCCTCATGCAAATTGAGGTTTGAAGGATTACATAAAAGAGGTGGTAGATAGACACACCCTCTTGGTTGATCATGATCAATTACATCAAGAAACAGGACAACACAGATAGTACATGATTTACATTTGAAACTTAAAGAAACAATATGTGAAAATCGAATTAAACTTCTGCAGACCGTTGAAGGATTGGATATCCTTATAATGGTTTTAAACCATTTTGTTTCCTGATCATCATGGATATTAGATGCTTCCATAAAAGGGAAGTAATACGCCCAAATTAATTTCTCCACAAACGATCTCCATATATGACAAAGTAGATCGTTTTCCTCCGTAACATGCTTGATGATGATGCACATCCACCAGAAAAACCTAATAATACAATAAGAAGACAAGTCATGATACTATTGTGAAACCATCATACCGATAAAAATTGTTTAAAAACAAATTTTTTTATTGGAAGTTAAATCTATACAAGTTAACAAACTCGATCTTCCCGGCAGATCTGAAAAATCAAACCAAAATCGGGTAGATCAAGGATCTAAAACTTGAAGAAAGTAGGGTTTTTTTTCCTGTGTTTAACATTTCAACTGTTCTAAGAATAACTGTTTAAAAAAAAAACTGAAAACTGAAAACTCATGGGACCATGGACCTGGTGAGTCGGGACAAAGAGGTTTTCATACACTCGGGACAAGATGGCCATAAATAAGCACTTTAAATACACCGCTGAATTGGGGGGCCTGGAAAATAATAGTGGGCCTCACACAATTTATACCCACACCGGAAAAGATAGGGGGCTTCCAAAATAATGGTGAAAATACAATTTTATCCTTGTCTAATAACTACCCTAGAAATCCTATTAACCCTTAACATAGGCCCCCAATTTTCATTTCAACTCTTTTTCTTCTTCTTCTTCTTCTCCTCCCCCCCTTCTCTCTGTCGGCTCCATTAACGACTGTGGATTTAAAAAAATTCCAACCGATTCATCGTCTTAATCGTCGATGCGAAAACTTTAATCGACGATTAACTTCTTCTACAAACATGGCACGTACCAAGACGACCGCTAGATTAGCGATTCAAATCCCTAATCTCGTCGATACCGTTAAAGCTAAGGTTTATTCGAGAACCAAGAAGAAATCAAATCAAGAGGAGAAAGATATGGCTCCAATCAGAAGGTATGTGAACTAAAACCCCCTAATCTAAATTGGGTTTGCGTTTAATTCGAAGTGGTGATTGAAAAATTAGGTTTTCAACTTCAGTTTCAGAAACCGGGTTGTTAACTACGAAGTTTTTTTTGCTTAACGATTTTTGATTTGCATGTTGAAATCATGAAAAATCGTTAACCATTAGGGTGTCCGAGAAAACGGCCCTAGCATTAGTTTTTCCCTAGTTTAGATTCGTCGATAAACTCAGTAAACTGTTGACGATTATTTTCGACTACACTTTTTAAATATGAACGACTCTATTTTAAGCAAAACCCCCTCTCTGTCCCAAATAATGCTAGGGTCGTCAATAAATTTGTAAACCATTAACGATTATAATTTTGACGACCCATTTAAGATACCAATGACTCTGTTTGATACAAAACTAGTTCTCTTCCCAAAAAATAGGAAGGGTCGTCATCTGATAGCAATAGTGTCGTCATTTTATTTTAAGGATCGTCATTTCAAAATTTGTAGTCGTTAAGTATGTTGCAGGGTCGTTTAGTTTTAAAAATTTCTTGTGACGACCCTTGAACTGCCACAATGAAAATGATGTCTTATTGGTAACTTTTTTGTCATTGGCCTATCGTAGCAAGAATAAAGATAAGCTTCCCATGGTAACTCCTCCTTCCAGACCTCCCGCCACGGAAAATACTTAATTGCCGGTCCATTACGCGGAAAATGGCCGAGTGAGGTAGCTTTTTCTATCCGCGAACCAAGAGACCAAGGTAATGAGTCGTCGGATTCGTCGGCTTCATCCTCTCCTGTTGTGAAGAAGAAGTTGCGGAACATGAAGAAATTCCTTTAGGAGGTGAATATGCTGCTGCTGCTGCTGATGATGATGGTAATGGTGGTAATGAAGAGGAGGATGAAGGTAATGATGATGAGGAGGAGCATCCAGGAAATGGTGGTGGTAGTGTTGATGAGGATGATGGTAATGATGGAAATGGTGGTGATAGTGGTGATGAGGAGGAGATTCAGGAGGATGAAGAGGATGAGCCGCAGGCGGAACCGAGTGTGCAGGCGAAGGCTAAATCCCCAATTACACCCAGCGCGAGACACATTCCACCCATTCGTTTGCAGCTTACCCGTCTTAGTGGTGGGAAAGCCAGAAGTGAACCTAAAGATGGCGGCAAAGTTCTATTTGGATATGATAGCTTGTGGTCTCGTACCATCAATGAGACAATCGTAACAATCTCAACTTTGCTTTTCATGTGATTTGTTGATATTCAAGTTCTTATGTTTGATTTCTATTTGTTTCTCTTTTGTAGGATCATAAGAATGCCACACTTCTCTTCAGACGCCAATCTTCTTATGTAAAAATGGTAAAATGGCCGCTAGAAGGTGAATGTGCAAGAGTGAGAGATATTGTGGAAAACTCAGGTTTGTATGTTGTGGTTGAGAACTCCGTGATTGCGTATGACAAGGCTGCAGTATCATGTTTCTGTGAGAGGTTTTACGGTGAAGTCGATACATTCCAATTCCCTTTTGGCGAGATGGCATTGATTCCCGAAGATGCAGAAAAGATTCTAGGGTTGCAGGTTGAAGGAAAATCTACGGGTGAAAAGTTCAAGAAGAACCTACCTTGGAAAGAAATTTATGCACTGACAGAGAAGTTGTTTGGCTAGGATGAAAAAACGACGCTTGGCCATTTCGTCAAGGGAAAGAAGTACCCAAAGAAAGAGTTTAAACTTAAAACCATTAGAAAGATATTTGTTAGGTCACTTAAGCGAGACGGAGACAATGAACTACTCTTTGATTCGGAAGTTCGTGCGACGGCAGCCGCATATTTGTTGTATGTCCTTGCTTCGGTTATATTTCCCGATAGCAAGGGAAACAGAGTCAGCGTCAACCTTCTTCAGCTTTTGGATCCCTTGGACGAGGTGAGTAGGTATTCGTGGGGGACTGCCATAGTGGCACATCTGAACGCACATCTAGCAAAGGCATCCCGAGAATGAACTTCTCAAATGAATGGGAATTTGTCTCTACTTTAGGTAATTTTAGTGATCAAATATGTTCGGTGTTTGTATAAAAAAAATGTTCTAAATTTTTAGATTTATCGTATTTTTTATTGTTTCGGTGTTATTTTTAGGTGTGGATTTACGAGCATTTCCCTTCATTGATCAAAGACGATGAAGACGTCCAATTGGATCCAACATGGAACAATACTAAACAAAGAGGAACCCGATACAAGTTCACTGGGTCTCAGGATAAGGATGAAACGCAAAAAGATAAGCTGATAGCCATGCGCCAAAAATTGGACAACATGAGAGCCGTAGAGGTAAACTTTGATCCGTACAAGGAAGATAGAGTAGGAGGAATCCAATATCTCGTATATTACCATGGCCCTCTGTTTTTCCCTTACGGATATTCAATGTATAATCCGAATAGAATAGTGCGTCATCTTGGGTATATTCAAGAATCACCCGATCCCGATTATGTACCACCGTTCAAACATAAATTAGAAAAATGCAAGGCGGACGGAAATACTTTGGGTGTTGTTTACGAACCTAAGTCTGAGACTAAGCATTGGAATGATAGGCACAAGCCTACTAGCATGGTATACCTATTTTTTTTGGAGCTTGTGAATGAAGGTCACGAGGCAAGTGAAGATTACATGCCATGGTACGAAAGATTCTCCCACGGTCGGGTGATAAGGATAAATCAGACTACGGGTAGGAGGAGCAACAAAGCATCTTCCTCTGCTTCTACATCTGACAATAGAGATGACTCTACCATTCTTAAGCTTGTGGTAAGTATTTTTTTTTTCTAATTGTGTTATTCATTTTTACTTACAATTTTAATTATGTTAATCTTAATTGGCATTTGAATGCAAATAGAGGGAGCGAGTGAAGATTTTCATCAAGGCATTTTGTTGCAAGGCCGACAAAGGAGAAGTGATAGAACCTGAGCAAAGTCATATGTACGCTGAGTACTGACAACACATTGAAAATCCACAAGAGAATAAAATGTTTGCTGATTTGGCTAAGAAAAGTAAGAGGATCAGGAAAACGGCTAGCCAACTAAGACAAGAACGCGCTGAACAGGGTGAAGGAATCGAAGATGATAATGAACAATCTATTGGAGAAGAAGGTGGTTCTTCAAGGGGCAGTCCAGGACAGGGTCCTCCTAAGAGAAGTCGGACATCATCAAGTCAGGGAAGTCAAGGTAGAGGTCGTGGCGGAGTTTAAGGCAGAGGTCGTGGCGGTCGTCGTGGGTGAGGATATGTTTTAAAGCATGAATGGATGTAGTTTGTTTGTCTTTTGGGATTGTCTCCTTGAACTAATGTTATTTCCGTTTCTTAGATACTACTTTTTATTGTAGTTCGTACTATGGGTTTGGTTTAGTTTGGATGGTGTTTGTTAAACTATTTTGCTTTACTATGAATTTATCAGGATGTTTAGAAGTTTTTGTGTTTAGATTATTGTTAAAATGATGTAGAGCCTCACACACAGAAAGTTAAAAATATTTGTCGCAGGTTCATATTTTTTAGGGTCGTCAACCCCATATTTGGTGAGAAACTCGTTATACTTGGTGCACAATTTCATAACGTGAATTGTCCTATCACGAATGCGGGATGGTTCATAATCATAGCGTAGTTTCTTGTTGTAATTAACGAAAGGACTCCAACCAACTTGAGTCCAAACTATACTTTCATGTTGATGTTCTTTGGGAAGATCCTTGACGATGTAATAATTTTTAACCCATTCGGTCTCTTCCTCGACTTTCTTAAAAATTTCCCTGAGATGCATTTGTTCTTGACCTCGATGTTTGGCCTTGAGTCTCTCTTTTTCTTCCTTCGTAGGATATGTCGATGGAGTGAAAACTTTCTTAGTAGGTCGCATACTTCTTTTTTGTATCTCTTCTTCCATTGCCAATATTGATTCGTTTGGTCGCTTGCATCTTCTAATTATGTTTTCAATTGAATTGGTATTTGATGATGAACTTTCCATTGAAAAAATGATTTACTTTGATTGTTTTAAGTTCTATTTGCTAGTTTTTTGATGGAATCTTTATATAGAAAATAGCCCAACGTCTATTTTTTTGGGAAATAGTATCTTCAGAAAGAGCCGTTGAAGATATATGTATGGAGTCGTTAAGTTTTAGTATTAGACAACTAATGACCCAAACTGTCAAAAAACCCTCCAGGAGACTAAGACGTTATGAGTCGCCAGCCATATAGGTTTACAACTAACGACCGGCTTATTGTCGTTAGGTTATATGAATAGACCAATGACGAACCAAAAAGACAAAAACATCCAGGATATTAATAAAATATGAACCCTTAGAGTCGTACAGTAATATGGTATCGACAACTAACGACCCTAAGGTAGTAAAAAAAACGTCTTATTGTCGTTAGGTTATATGAATAAACCAATGACGACCCAAAAAGACAAAACATCCGGGAGATTAATAAAATATGAACCCTTAGAGTCGTACAATAATATGGTATCGACAATAACGACCCAATGTTTGCAACCAATGGCATTTAGAGTCGTTAGGGAAAAATAGATAAAGACTAATGACTCTTTTTCAATAAAATAAAATAAAAGCAACAAAAGAGAAAAACATTTATGCTGCAAGATAAAACGCATTGTTATCATTAAACATTCTTCAAAATACAAATATCCGGCTTCAAGATACAACCATTTTCAAAAAGTATGCTTAAAAATGCAAAGCTCAAAAGAAACAACTCCTCTAACGATTCATCGCCCTTGTCAATGTAAATCGGTGTTGGGTCCAAAGAATTCCACATGTTCATAGCGTACTCATACTGGTTTGTCCACTCCTTGGTGAACTCTCCCCAATGACCATAGACCACCCATGATAAAGGACATTCTTCAGCTATCTTCAAGACAATGTAATGGTTATTGTTGACATGTTCCATAACAATTCTTCTTTTCTTTAGCGCCGCATCGCACCTAGTTCTTGAGGGTACGTACATACAAGAGCCTCCGGGGAAGCCTTTGCTGAATACAATTACAACACAAGTGAATGTGTCCGCTAAAAGTTGGCCACCAAAAGGCATTTGCATCCAAAACTTATAACCGGCTTTCTTCGACCCCTTATGCCATTTCACGTTAGAAACCAACTCTTTGAACTTCATTTCTTTCTCTTTTGGATCTCCTTCCATGATCATTGTCAATTAGAGTTGCTTGTCCTCAATAAGTTTAGTGGCCATTTTTTTTCTTGCATATTCGATTTGTGTTAGTTTAAGTACGTCGGCCTCATCGAAATGACCTAAATGTTCCGTTACAACATGATAACCACAATTTCCATCCCCGTCAACGTCGTCGGTGGATATAAGGTGATCTAAGATGACGTAAGGAAGTTGTTCGGTATACTCTTCATACAAAGTGTAAGCAACACGAAGTGGTATTCCTTGGGAATCCCTAGGGGTGCGCGGATTACCATATCTTCCTCTTATCGTCACCATTCCACTCTTTTGGCTTTGCTGGGTATCGACCGCATGCTCAACAACATCCATACCTTCCTTTTGTATCACTTCTATATCACTTTGGGTGTTTACTTGGTTTTTTGGCCGACCCCTTTTCTTAGGAAAGAAAGACTTCTCGTACTCCTTATATTCCTCGTTGACATACTCATGACGTGATTAGTCTCTTACACAACTCTTGTCATCATTTATAGTTTCTCTAAATGACATTTTAGTTGTTGGTCTTCCTGGTGGCTTTTGTTTGATTGGCTCTTCTTCTACCCCCAAGCTCTTACGGGCCGTCGGCCACAAGTTAGAAACCAATATTTGTCTTCCTGCACAATTCATTTTTTGGTATTTTTCATTGATGTACTTGCCAATCTCTAAGTCTCCAAAATCTTCCTCAGCCAAACCCGTGGGCTTTGGGATAGATGAAAGTTGCTGCCAGTATGGATCAATATCTTCAAGATGAATGATATGTTTGTACCCACCAAGTTTATGTTTACACGGGAGGCCGAGCCAAATATCGGTTGTACAATTACACTTCATCACCTTTCCAGCGGCTGCTTTGGCTCTAAATTCGGAAAGTTCAGTCATCATATGCTTAATTTCCCAACATGATACTTGGTGTGCTATCCCCCAACAACTCTTTGTCTTCTATGTACAGCATCATATAATGGTCTTTACTTATCTCCATCTGAGTCACTATTTTTCTTAGATCATTCTATGCGTGCTCGTGAATAGCTTCCTGTACCGTAACTATCCCACCCTTATTCTCTTCTAAGATTTTTTTCAAACGTCCATGAGACTGCTCTGCAAGACTTGTAGACTCATTTTTGAAGTGCTTGTATCTATTGGTCCATGCATAAACAAACTTCTCATTCCAAGGGTTCAACCATGTATTTAGGCAATAATCGACAACCTTTTTATGATCCATGCTCCAATCATCAATAAACTTCTGCAAGTTAGCATAATACTTAACCTCTGTCTTCGAATGAGCCAAATGGTCCCAATCTTTGCAAAAATATTTCCATAGATCCCCTTCTTCATCGTATGTTTCTTTTTCTTTCTTTTTCTCTTCGGCTCGCTCTTTTTTGGAAAGTTGACTTAGACGCTCGTCTTCTTCCTTCGAGCGTTGATTACCCTTCTTAGTATGGATCTTTTGGATTTGATTCTTGCAATTAGAAAAAAGATTTGTTTGGATGTGCCACGTGCAAAGAAAATATTGAGCTAGTGGAAAAACATGATGAACGACACTCATAATTGCAAAATCCTTATCAGTAAATATAACCTGCGGTGTCTCTTCGCCACGGTAAATCAACCTCACTTGTTCCAACGCCCAAACATAGTCCTCTATTTTTTATTTTTCCATAAAGCACCATGCCACGGTGAATGATTGTTTATCCGAAGTATGACTGACCACGTTCAATATTGGCATGTTATACCTGTTGGTCTTGTAGGTGCAATCTATGAACAGAAGCTGGTAAAAACACTGAGCCAAATCCACCATCCTTAGGTGCGCAAGAAAAATATGAGTCACTTTCTCGTCTTGACCCTTCCTTGTTTACATTGCGTAGTTAAGTTTTTCTGCTAACCACTCCGACTGTTGCATAATAAATCTACCATTCCATTCGGTTGTCTTGATTGTTGCTTTGGCAACGTTGATTGTGGAAATGGTAGACAAGTTATCCTTATCTTCAGCCCTTATTGCATTTAGGATCTTAAGAGGTCTAAATCCCTTCATCTGCCTAACCTTCTCCATCTGATGTGGTTTCAACCGGGCATATGCAGGGTGTCCATATAAACTTGTGGGTGGACGATGGTTGTGACGACCCTCCGGAATATTATAAAATCTCCATGGATCGGTTTCATGATGTCTTTTGAAAACAATCCTGAACGGGCATCCACATTTCTTCGACGATATTTTGTAGACCCTAGTCGTCTTCTTCTCATACTTGTAATTCTTACCTTTGTGACTTTCTCCCCTCTTACCCTCTCTCTCGCATACCATTTCCATCTTCTTAAAATCGACGTGTCTACTTTGAACAACCACACACATATTCTCTTTTGAGTTGGAGATAAGCCATTCCTTGATGTTATCCTTGGTATCCCATGTCTACATTTAGCAAACAAATTAGACAACCATGAGATCACTAATAAAATAATTCGAATATAAATATATCGATTCGGTTAAGGAAAACTTACCAAATCAGTCATATAGTGTTGGGAGGTATCCGGACCCATCATAGAGACGGGTTCGGGTTGAGAGCTTTATTGCACTACCAACTACAAAATAAAACACAAAACCATCATTCAAGGGTCGTTACAATAAAAGATATCAAAATAACGACACAAGTGTTAATTAACTTTTCCAACAATCGGGTCGTCAACCATTTTTTTGCAGACTGACGACCCTTATGACTGAAATCTGGGAATTTTACTTATATTAGAGTCGTCACTCTGCTAAAATAACAGTTGACGACTTTTCACGACCAAATCTTGACGACTCTCTTTTAATGATGACGACTATTCACCAACAAATGTGAACCATTCTGTTCGGTTTTCATATAGGGTCGTTTAGTTATAAACGTAAGGTATTGACGACTTCAAATTCAAAAAAAAAAGTCGTTAGTGTTTTATTATTAACCTAAACGACTCCGTTAGCAGCTAATGCAGAATTTGAATTCAACCAATGTGGTTGAGTTCAACAACGTAAATTTTTTTTCAAAAACTTGGCAGTTGGGTCGTTCAATTCTATAAATAGAGACCCATATCTCACCTCTTCCTCACCCAAACCATAATTCTCAACTTTAACATTCTTTCTCATATATTTATCATCCAAAAGGAAAAAGAAGAGAAAACACGATGACTACTC
The DNA here is from genome assembly GCA_023531105.1 of Papaver atlanticum. Classification (NCBI taxonomy): domain Eukaryota; kingdom Viridiplantae; phylum Streptophyta; class Magnoliopsida; order Ranunculales; family Papaveraceae; genus Papaver; species Papaver atlanticum. The sequence goes on along the minus strand of JAJJMB010018262.1, from coordinate 1,213,299 downwards.
CCTATACTTCCGAAGAGAATTGCACCATTGTGAGAGCTTGGTTGACAGTCACAAAACACTTTGAAGATCTAGGAAAAAACATTGATCAAACATCGGATGGTTGGTGGAACCGTGTATTTATCGTTTTTGTGGCGTTAGACGGAAATTGCAACTCAAGGTCTTTGAAACTCGTCAAGGAACGGTTCGAGGAGATATTCGTAGAATGTGAAGCTTTCAAAAAAGAATTGAAAGCCGTAAGGGAAGCCTCACCCAATATGTTGGGTACTATAAGAGTAAGTATCTAAACAAGAGGTTAATCTCATTCCAAGTTTTGAATGATACTAACTAAGTATATTATTTTTGTTTTGCGTTGTGGTGCTTCGTGGGAAAGAATTTGAGTTCGACGAATGCTACCGTATCTTGGAAGGCACTACCTTTAATTACAACATCTATGGTTAAGTGTTTAAGTGCACCGTTATTATCCATTGTATTTCATTTCCTTCAATGTATCGCTATGAAAGATGTTTGCCTTTTACGATTCAATGAAATGATTCTATAAAATCAGAAATTATAAAAGACTGTGATAGAGTCGTTACTATTTATAAATGTGGCAATGACGACTCTCGTGTAAAGATGAAAAGGCTAGTTAGGGTCGTCATCTTTCGTGAATACCAAAATGACGACCCTGAGAGTTATTTTTGCAGAGAGCATTTTATTTGAGAGTCGTCATGTAATAAAAAATTCAGCAAACGACTCTAGGTGACCTAACTGACTGGGGTCGTCAATTTATTCGCACTTGGTTGACGATTTTTCATAACCTCCAACTTTGCAGGTTTGAGTCGTCAACTGTTGTGTGAAATACTTGACGCCTCATTAGAGTCGTTAGTTTATTGGAATCTCGACCTAACGACTCTCACTCTGAGCTGTTGCATAGCGTCCATGAATCGACCACTTGGAGCGCCATTCATACAAATTGAAGAGTATAGGAAGTTTACCTGATTGTTTTGAGCTTCGGGTTCCTCATTTTCACGGTTAGTTCCTTCATTTTGAGCAATAGGATCTTCATTTGCACCATTATTCATGGCTTCCTCTACTAACATGTCTTCATCATACATCCAATCCAAATGGGAATGTAAAATAATCTCACCATCAACACAATCATGTTTATTATTTGAAGCTTCACCAACATCATTTCCTCCACTAGAATCACTCATTTCAAATAACCCTAAGTTTTCCCCCAAAAACTCACCTTCTCCTTCTCCACAACACAAAAACACAATTATTCTTTTATCAAAATTTTATCCCTAAATCTGATTTTAATCTAACTAAACTAATTAACAACTAACTAACTTAATTAACACTAATGATTTAGGGATATTTTAGCCATTTAGAAAAAAATAGGATAAGGGGTAACCACCAATTACTATTTCATGACTTTTTTTTTCCTGTAGTGTGAGGCCCCCTATTATTTTCCAGGGCCCCCAATTCAGCGGTGTTTAAATATACCTGGCTAAATTGGGGCTTTGATTAATTTAGGCCTATCAATTACTTCAACTAACCTAAAGAGTAGGATATGGGGTGTCTAAATGATGGTAAAAATACTAAATTATCCTTGAAAGAAACTTTAATTATTTCTAATACAAATACAAATACAAATACAAATACAAAATCATAATCACTTAATTAACAAATAAAAAAATAATAAATCAAAACTCATTTTTTTTTCAATTTCTATCAAAATCAAACTAAAACTAAAACCTAATCAATCACAAACAACAATTGAAATCTAATGACCCTTTTAGGGTTTTGAAAAAAAAAAAAAACCCAAACAATTCAAGTGATTGAGTTAAATCCCTTTAATCCATTCCTTCTAAGAGGTACTCTACAATGATTTACCTCTAAATTTTTGAAATTCACTCATCAATTTTTTTGAAAACCCACCCAGAATCGGTTTATGTGTGCACCATATTAGTCCGATTGTGGTTGATGTTACAAGCAATCGGTTTTTACTGTGCACCTACATAACCTATTCTGGGTGAACATCAACCACAATCCGTTTACGTTAATGCACGCATCAACCGTTTCGTGGTTCAATTTCGGATTTGTAGAGAAATCAAAAATAGGATTATTAGTGCATATACATAATCCGATTGTGACTGTTAATAGCTATTTTTTGAAATTGAAATTTAGCCGTTGGTACTTTGTGTATATAAAGAGGATAGCCTATTCTCTATCATACACTACCTAATCCAAAGAAATCTTTCTCCATTGTTAATTTTTTTTCATTTGAAGATGTCAAGTCCATCATCATCAACTACCAATTCAATCGAACACATACTTATAAGATGCAAGCGAACAACCAAATCAATTGCGGCAATGGAAGAAGAGATACGCAAAAGAAGCTAACAAACAACTACAAACGCGACTTCGTCTTCATCACCTAACAAATATGTTAATGTAATGGACGAAGTGTTAAGAAAACAAATAACTACAAAAGAAACCATATCATCGTCATCGGCTGCGACAAAATATGAAAAGAAACTCAAGGCAAACAAACGAGGTCAAGAGCAATTCCAACTAAGGGAAAAAATGAAGGATGTTGATGAAGATACCGAATGGATTAGAAACTTTTACATTCTCAAGGATCTTCCCAAAGATCCTAAAGATCATACTATATTTTGGATTGAAGTTGGTTGGGGTCCTTTTGTTAAACAGACGGGCAAGAAACCACGCTATAATTATGAACCATCCCACATTTATTCAAGGACGAATCATGTTAGGAAATTATGCATCAAGTACAATGATTTTCTCGATAGGTACAGAGGGGACAGGTTCGTTGCACAAGATGCATATAAAGCTTGGAGAGGAGAGCGGTTTTATCATTTCGAAACGGCATTGATAGTTGAAGCTCACACTAAGAAATAGAACCATGCTAGTTTCAATTTTAAGAGTTTATGAAAAGTGGAAATGATCCACAATCGGATCATGTTGGACCATATGTAATCCGATTATTGAGTTAAAAATTGTATGTTCTTTTGTAACCTTTTCTTTCCAAAATCGGATTATATTATCGTACATAAAGACCGATTATGGAAGAACCTCGGATCATGTTAGACCATATGTAATCCGATTATTTAGTCAAAAATTGGGTGTTCTTCTGTAACTTTTTCTTCCCAAAATCGGATTACGTTATACGAGCAATTATAAAGTCCGATTAAGGACATGATGATTTCAGAGAAAAATTTCTATATTTTACAATCAGTTGACATTGCATAACATGTAATCCGATTTTGGTCATCTTTTTTTCTGTATCATTTGGTCTCCACAATCGGATTAAATATATACGTAAATGAACCGATTGAGAACTTCATGAATTTTACTGGAAAATCCAAGTGAAGGAATCGACATATGCACATCACCAACATAAACCGATTTTGGTCACATACCCATCGCGCTAAAAATTTACTACAATTGGATTATATGATGATGAACAACAACCGATTATGATACCTAATTTGGGGATTTTACCCAGAATCGATTTATGTGGTGATATTGAATAAACCGATTCTGGAAAAAAAATAATTTTTTTTTTCCTTTTTGGCGATCAAGACGTACAAATACATGTTTGTAGATTGTTACAACTCATACCTGTTTATTAGAAGCATTATCACCTTCTTCTTCCTGACGATATTGTTCTAGTGCTTGAATAATATCCTCAAGCATTATTTGGTTGACATTCTCTTATTCATTCAACAAATTATCCAATTCGGTAGGATTGAAATCAAGACTATCAGATGCACACACTTCTTCATCACTACTAGAGTCTTCATCATCACTATAAAGTCTCATTTTTGCTAAGAAAATCACAAACCCTAGTTTTTTCTTTTTTTTACTACTTCTGCTTTCCCTCCAAACCTTAAACGAGGAAATGAATTTCTACTCTAATCCTAACACTATAATCAAACTCAAACACTAATTAATTTCACTAATACTAACTTAATTAATCATCATTAATGAATAAGGGCGTATTAGCCATTAACATAAATAGGAGGATAAGGGGTTTCTAGAGATTACTTCTTGATTTTTAGTGGTAGGCCCAAATTAATCACAATAGGCCTCAATTTAGCTAGGTAAATATAGCAGTTATTACGCTTTAAAAGGCGTATGCGAAACGCGTTTATTCTATAATATTTTTTTTTGTTAAGCAAAGAAGAATTGTCCTTCGAAACATACCACCAAATCATGGAAAATCATAGATCCAATAAAAGAGTATCCATGGAGACTCTTGCAAGCACCAATGGGTTAATCAAGAATTTGAATTTGGATATAACATAAAGCATACTTTCTCATATCCCTATCGAGTTCGTCTCAAGGAGCAGAGCAGTGTGCAAACTCTGGAGAACTCTCTTGCGAAAACCAAAGACGGGTTTCCTTTTTGCAGTTACGGAAAGCGAAGAAAAAATTCAGCTTTGTCATGGATATAGCGATAAGGTAAGTATTGATGACGCACCAATTTCTTACATGACACTTACAAAAATAGACCTAGTTTTAGGGACATCGAGGAATATTCCTGTTAAGCTTATACGTGATGAACTTTCTAATCCTGTTATATTTGGTTCTTGCAATGGTTTAGTTTGCTGTCCTATTCGAAAAGATGATGTGAAGTGTCTTGTGTACATATGCAATCCAATGACAGGAGAATATGTTTATCTTCCTGATATGGATTTTGGTGACATATCAAGTGCTGAGGTGTCTGGTGGATTTGGTTATCAAGTGCTGAGGTGTCTGGTGGATTTGGTTATTGTCAATCCACTAATCAGTACAAGGTTGTTAAAGTTGTGTACGAGTGCTACCAATTCAAGAAGCTGGGAAGGGTTCAGGTATACACCCTTGGCGGTGGCTCCGGGTGGAGAAATACGTTATACCATGCAAGAAAGATTGGTTTATGCAAATGACGCACTTTATTGGAGGGAACGTATTGAAGATGATTGGAAAATCAATGTATTTGACTTAGCAACTGAGACATTTGGTACTCTCTAAATGCCGCAATGTCATGACGTAGTTCGTGGTTGCATACGTCTTGTGTCTTTAAGTGGTTGTTTGTGTCTTTGTCATGTTACAGTTGAAAAGTGTGTAAAAGACGAGGATGAAGATAAACGTTTAGATATCTGGATATTAAAGAAAGAACAACAAAAAAAGAACAAGATTGCTGGGTATTTTCCGGTGGATGAGAATGATGATTTGAACCGCTGGTTTGGATCAAGGAGTTTAGTATGGAATACAAAAGTGAGTTCTATGAATCTATGGATTATGAACCATTTGCTATAACTGATAACAATCAAGTTTTGATGTGGGTGGTTTGGGATCTTCAAGAATGCAGAATACCCATTCGCTATGACCGTGACACTGAAAGTACAAATGATCTCTGGAATGAAAATTTGAGGTATGCTCAAGCAATTCCTCACATGAATAGCTTTGTTTCGTTGAAAGATCCGGGAGAGAAGTCTGCGAGGCACATTCCATAGTGAGCTTATGCGCCTGAGTTGGAAATTCTAGGACTAGATTTGCCACCATGGTCCATGACCTCCGGATTCAAGAATTTACTTTTTTCTTCTTTTTAATAGAACTTTTTTTGTTGCTCAGTACAAGTTGGAGGCCTTTTTTCATTTTTAGCAAACAGTACAAATTCACATTAAACTTTTATCGTGTATTTCCTTCATGTTAAATGTAAACTTAGCGAGACAATTTTCTGTCTTAAATCTTAACATTTTTGAGTGCCGCACCATTACCATCTACAGTAGTGCTTTAGAAACGCTACAGTATACTTCAGGGTAATGAAGTGGAATTACCAGTGCAGGTGTGTGAATGGGACCGCTACTAATTAATTTGATTTAAATGATAGGAGCTCAAGTAGAAGCGCATACAGATCCGACTAACCAACAAATAAGTTGCAAAGGGTCGCGGAGAGAGAGGAACATAAAAAAAATTTTATCTTCTTTTTGAAGCATAAGATTTATTAAGATTAGGACGAAATTACACGGGATACGTTGTTCTATAGAATCTTCTGTTACAATAGGACTAATACACAATGGTGTTATATGATCTCAGATGGTTGTCGATAGGTTTGCTAATGCGTTATCGTCCGCCGCTTTGGTTGATTTGATTTTGTCTTTCCTCTTAAAAAGAAATTGAAGAGTAAAAGTAGCATCTTTTATATATATATATATATATATATAGTTGGCCAATGAGGTTACATAGGATTGTGCAAAAGGTAGATACATACATGTACAGGCTTAGGCCTTAGGTATTGCAGGAAACAAACCTCAGAAAATTTCTAGCGTCTTCATTTCAAATAGCCAAACGATATTCTTATTTCTCATTCTTTTCCTTTTGTGTCCCGGCATGAGAATTTGAAAAGCAAGGAAGATGGTGTGGTATGGCAGGGTTGTCAAGTCTTTTTTAAAGCATCAGCGAGTTGTGTGTTAAGCTTCTCCTAAGTTGTCAACTTCTGAGGCCATCAAAAAAACAAAAAAAAAACTGTTAAGAAAAACGGGTCTCCTAAATCTCTGAGACTTTTGAGTTGTCGTAGAATTGTTACAACCTCAGCCAATTGCGATTTGTCTCATGGCAACTGGAACCGAAACCTGGTTGATTGGCAATCATCTGATCACACATTAATGTATTCCAAAGACTCTGATCATATTCTAATTCATCTTTAAACTGGGTTGCTGGGTACTGTTATAGAGTTTGACCTGAGTCGGTATGGTTCGACTAGCATTTACTTTCCAAAAAAAATTTAGGTAGTTTTAATTTTGATATTACTTTTTTTCTGGACAGTTGTACTCTTTCCTTCGTCAGGGTTTTACTATTTTGGTTTTTCCTTGTGAAGGTTTTAATGAGGCAATATTTGGAAGTCCAACTCTTTTCAAAGTCTTTACATTTACTTTTTATGTTTTTCATTTGAAGTTGGTGTTTTGGGAGCTTAGAGCAGTTCCGATGGACTCGACAAACTTGTAGTTTGTTCGTTTTGCTCCCATTATGGACTCAACAAACATGAAAAACAAATGGGAAAACCAACAAATTTGAGAGTTTGTTGAGTGAGGCAGTAGAACAAACACGCGCTTGATGAAAAACCGGGCGGTTGAACCAGAAACGCTGGCATGTGATCCGAAACCGCCAGTTTTTCCTTCACACGCCAGCGTCTGAAGTGAATCTTCCAGCGTGTGACACAAAGCCGCCAACAGCTAAATCTGGACGGCTGAAAAATCTTGTCATCCAACAGCTAGAATTTTGAGTTCTATAAATACTCCCCATTTCAACTCCAAATTAACACATTCTACACCTCTAGTCTTCCTCAACTACTGTTTCTCAATCCAAACATTGTGTCCGTATGCCATTCCGACACACACCCAAGTGTATAGCCTCCATTTGCCGATTCAGCCAATACATATCATTAAGTTGTCTCTTCAACTCTTCATTACTAGCAGCCACATTGTAGTAAGGATAATCACGCTCCATAGCTTGGGAAACAATGGGGATCGTGGTTGGCTCACCTTGTGAAGTAATACTTGGCATCTCCCAACGGATTTCGGTCATATTTGACGAAGATGATGAAGAATTTGCACCCGTGGCGGGGTAGGTCATAAAGCATGGATCTTTCAGAGGCGACTGGCTAGGAACGATATTTGCATCATGAACCAGGCGTGATTACCCTGGGACATCAAACCCATAGATGTGCATGTTGTATCTCTCAATTACAGGCTTCGCAATCGACAAGTACCATGTGACATACTGTGCTTCATCAATATCTCTTTTGTGTTTAGTTCACACCTCTTCCACGACAATAATCTCAACCGATCAAAACCTGATGCATAGGTTTGCATCTGTGCTGGCGGGTTAATTGCAATTGCATAAATACCACATAACTGGTAAATTAGTCTTTCTCCCAGGTACCGAACCCCTATATCCATTTTAGGAGTGTAAAAAACAACTCTACGGAGAGAATAATCAAGAATACGTCCTACATCATTACCACCATACTCAGGAAAATTAAGGTAAGGGTGAACAACAACATTCTTGTGGCTCCGAGTCATCTGTTGAAACCTTTGAACAAAACTGGAACCCGAGACGTCGCTGCCAATATCCTTCGCCCAGTTGGTCGAGAGGTACATGTACATGATTGGAAATCTATGGGTATCATCTTTAAGAATTGGTTTACCAACAAGGAAGTAGGTATACCACCAATACTGCAAATTACTCCATAATTTTAGTATTTTGACTTAATATAAATTTGTTCATAAAAATTATTTAAATTTAAAATTAATTTGGATATTTGCCTCTATAATGCCCCAGAAACCAGTGAAGTTAGCTATACCAATGGACGCTTGATCCAGCCCACAGTACATTTCTGCCAAAATTGCAGAACCCCAGTCATAATCTGGTGCTTTGTCAAGATCTTCTAACGCTTCAAGCCAACCAATATGAGAAACAATAGTTGAGTTTGGAAATTAAGAACGTCTGACCCAGTACCCATAAGATAAACACCCTTTCGAGTTCAGGATAGTCATCTACATTTGCTGAGTTTCTGTTTTGGTTAAGGAAAAACTTCAACGCTGAACATAATAACCCTCCTTCTTTCAAATGTTTATGATCTTCACGTATACGTGCTTCCATAAACGAGGGAAGAAGTGTCTATCATTTATTATATGATATCCATTAGTTTTGGTTGTATGGTACAAGATCTTCCTCTCCACTTGGGATCCCACAAATGAAATACAAATCAAGGGGTGTAATTCATATTACAAGAATAATATCAACTATAATTAATTCTTTTGATTTTTTTTTTTAATTTCTGAATTTCTTTTGATTATTTAAAAAATAAAAGTTAAGTTAAGTTAAACAACCTTACCAATTATGCTTAAAAAAAAAGAACTTACCAATTTCAAAATTCATAAAATGGAACGTGTGCGTCGTCGGCCACCACCTTTCTACCAATACTTTTGTAATTTTGTTGTTGTTTTTTCTAGGCTTCATACTATAAAGCGCACGCCGGGGATATCTTTTAACCCTTCTCGGACTGTAGGGGGTAGACCATCATAAATACCCTTTAAGTCATAAAATCCACCTCTCATTCTATAAAAACTCTCAGACCGCTCTTGATGCCCCGACACATGACCTTGGACTAATGATTGAGCAGCAACGACACTCGGCGAAGAAAACTCTGCTTCCCGATTTTGAGTATAAACTACATCTGTGGCAAGCCGCGGTACCGGTTCATGTCTTCGATATCTTTTCTTCTTTATACTCTTGACCGCTTTTCTTATTAAGTTGCTCATATTGTATCAAGAAAATTTTGGTTTAGAAGAGTTTTAGAAGAAGGAATATTATAGGTTTTGAAATTATTGAAGAAGAAGAATTTTAGAAGAAAAGATAGTAGTGGTGTGAGTGAAAATGAATTCAGTTGAAGGAATTTATAGGTTTTAAAAATTGTAGCCGTTGGGAATATGGACGTTGGATATTTGACAGTTGGCGGTTTTGCTTCTCACGCCCGCCTTTGTGTATCACACGTCCGCGTTTATGAATCAAACGCTGAGTCTAACCTTCACACGCCAAGTTTAACCTACACACGCGTGCGGATGTTCCCAGTCCTGACGCTTAATGATCAACCGCCCACTTCTTTTCCCATAGTGGAGAAACCTGTTTGTCCATCCACCTGGCTCAACAAAAAAATTGGTTTGTACATTTCCAAAGGAATTGCCTTTATTAGAGACATATACCTATCCAGGGAAACTCTAATAAGCTTTTAATCTTGTACAAGCTGGTTCCAGTCAAGAAATAATTAGTTCCACGCTTCGATTCCAGTCAAGAAATAATTAGTGCCTCGCTTTGATTCCAGTCAACAAAATAATTGGTGCCACGATATATGAAATGGGCAAAATGCCAAATCCAAGACCCCAACCAAATTTATCTTGAATGTAATGATCATTATTTTGTTAGCATCAGTGCCTCCGACCGATATTCCAATTTGCCGTTAATTGAAAAACAAACTCTTGGACTTGCATCCGTCCGGGATTTTTCCATCAAATTGATCCGCACCACCAAAAGCTGGTGCACATGTTACAAATCGAGCGCCCCCGATTGTGGCTAGATACAATGAAAAGAAGAAGGGGAAGGGCAAGAGATATCCTCCGTCCCCTTTTTACAAACCCAAGCCCACTACTTCCTACGTAAACCCTACGATTTTACAAGTTAAAGAAACGCGTTGTACACACATAATCGAACAGTCTGCCAAGTGTCGAGAAGAAAACACGTGTACTCCACGAGGCAGAAGAACATCAAAACTATGATGCCACGTTGCAACACTAGAAGGGCATGCATCATCATCATCTTCCACGTAATCACCACTAAACGAATCCAACGATGGCAGACCAAGGAGTACCTGATGCGCGGACTACCGCGAAGCACCATAGAAGCCCAATAAAGCTCACTTTACCCCCATCCCAAGATGGATCCGAAATGGACGGAGGAGATGAGACTCACTGATAAAGTAAGTGATAGCTGCATCAGCAACTGTCTGACGCGTCCGGACTGCCCAACCACCGTATTAAATGCTACGAACATAGGATACGTGTCAAACCTCTTATGGAGGAGAAGGAGGCGCCTCATCATCATAACATATTACCGTTGGAGGCATCGGGAAATCACGAAGATAGTCTTCGGCGTCGGCACATTAACCAAGACGATAGGCTTCAGTGGTGTCAACGAAGTAGGGCCCACACAAAGGGTCTATAAATACCCTGCTCGACTAAAGGAGGGGGGGTCGACCAATTTTTAGGAGAGAGAATTATTGTTAAGAAGAGAGATATTGTAATAGTAAGTATGTGTTTTATCTTCCTCTATCTTCGCTCCCCACTAAGAGTCATTCGACTATCACTTGTAACCTTATCTGATCCATAGTGAAAAAACCCAAACCCCCGTGGACGTAGGCCTTAGTGCTGAACCACGTAAATCATCGTCTCATTTACATTCTACACTTATGGTTTGGATATATTTCTGTTATGCATCGTTTTAACCATCATAGATGTACCCATGATGCAACGTAAAATAGAGACAATGATGAGCCCGCAGGCTCAGAGTTTCCCAGAGAAGCTTAATTATCACCCTATGTCTATTTATTTATATTGTTCTTATATTTAGTCATACTGCGAACATTGGTTGTGGACACAATGGTATCATCGTTACATCTGTGTTCACAATTTGGCACTAGAAACATGGACGCTTTTGTCCCGGTAAAAGATTTATCTTTCTCTGTGAACCCCTTTTATCACCTAATATTGTTCTTCAATACAGACTTTGGGTGACAAACCAGCAAAAAAGACCAGATCTAAAAGGTTTTTGGACGAAACAACGCTTTTTCACTACAAAACCCGCAGATTTGAAAAATCGCCTCAAAATACAAAAACGATTGAATTTGTTATCAGCAAAAACCTTCGGATCCATGTTTTCTCTTGTAAAAACCTTCGGATCCATGCTTTCTCTTGTAAAAATCTTCGGATCCGTGTTTTCTCTTGTAAAAACCTATGCTTTCTGTAAAAACCTTCGGGTCTATGCTTTCTGTTTCAAAATAACCTTCACCCTGGAAGATCCGTAATGTGATTGTGTTTTGGCTCACACCTAACAAAAAATATCTTTGTTTTCCCTTACATCATCGATATGCTTGTGACTAACAAAACCCTCGTGGATACGTCTTCCTTGCCAACACTTTATTCCGGTAGGATATGGACAAAACAAAAGATATAGGCAAAGCTAAGGCAGCGTCAAAGGAAACACCAAGAACCACATCGATTGTAACACGGAGCAAGCGGAAGTGTGAGAAGCTAGAAGCAACAAGCAAAAGGCAGGATACGACGGAAAGTACCACACCACTAGATGCAGATGCAATAGCAGCGGCAGCCCTCAAAGGTGCAGCAGCCAAAGCCGATGCTGCAAAGGTGACAGCAGCCATCCGCACGAATGAAGAACGAGAAGGAGTTGCGGAATCAACGATGCATCAACCTGTCTATGGGATGACGCTCACTGATGAGCAGAACCAACCTTTACTTACTTCCCAACCCCCTGCTAACGGCGAACCAGCCAGCACCGCAACCTATGGAGCTTCAGGTCCTACCTATCGATCCACCGATCCCTTTGATCCAGACTGTAGACGAAGACCATACCGTATTCGCTGGTGGACAAGCAAAGATAGGGACTCGGAACCAGGGATCAAATCATTTCATTCAACTGGCGGCTGAGCTCGAGGAGTTGAAGAGAAACCAGGAGATATACGCAGATGCAGTGGCGTTACTTGCGCGGGAGAATCAAGAACTCAAGGATAAGATCGCTTAGAGCGCCGAGGTGGAAAACCAACATGCAAACTCTAAAGCACCCCACCCAAATCAGGACCGAAGGATGATAGTGGTCAACATCAACAACCCCGAAGCACTGAACCGACGTGCTGCAGGAAGAAATAGATCATCTGATCCTGATTACGTACCTGAAGATTTGGATTACTTCGATAGTGAGGTCAGAAGACTAGGACGATCAGCCATATGGGACGAGCATTTCCTTGCGATGGAGAGTCTTCGTACTGAGATGATGGCGGAGATCAAATAGTTGAAGGCAAAGCAAGGAGGAGGAAGGTTAGAAGAAGTAATGAGAGAAGCTGTTACTACACCACTGACCGCACATCTGGCGAGATCACTCATTCCTCCAAAGTGTCCGATCCCAGCATTCGAATGCTACGATGGATCCAGCGACCCCACAGCCCACCTTCGTTACTATAATCGAACTATGGCCCGATGGGATCGATACGACGTAGTCCTCTGCAGATATTTCCCCTCAATCCTGAAAGGATCTGCATTATCCTGGTTTGATAACCTACCACCTAAGTCCATCGATTCTTACACCGACTCACGGAGGTATTTTTGGAGACTTACATGTACAACAAGACTGTCAATGCGGGAATGGAAAAACTCTTCTCACTAGTAGTCGCTTTCAAAGAGACGATCAGAGAATACACATATAGGTGGCACAAGATTTGTCAAGCGATAGGGTACGTTAACCCGGTAGTTAGCATCAATTGTTACAGATGGGGACTGGATAGTTTGAGCCCGCTGTTTGTCGAGATTCATGGAAGCAATCCCACGACCGAAGGAGATCTCTGGGTAATCATCGAAAAGCACGCCAGGATGGAGGAAATCCAGCGTGACAACCCTAGGGCGTAGATGTATAAATCTCATCGTACAAACTCAGTGGAGCAAGCCAGCGGCTCGAAAAGGACTAACTCACTGAGCGCTTCAACAAAGATAAAAGAGGACGGAGAGATGATTATCGGCGCAACTGTAATATCCGTCCCAATTTCAAGGGTATTTTCGTCTTTAACCAAAAGAGTATTTTTGTAATTTCATATAGAAGGGTATTTTGGTAATTTCATTTTGATAAGCACGCTCGTTTCTTTCTTGCTAATTAAAAAGGAACGAATACTTTTGATTAGGTATATAAAAAAAAAAAATTAGTTGCCAAAAATTGACACTTGTCAACCAAGGATTAGTCTTAAAAATTAAATATTCATATTTGTTCATTAAGAGCTTTCCTTAATAGCATTAAAGACCAGAACCAATAACAGAATGTGAAGATTTTATAAGGATTCTTGCCACGTGTCATTGTTTAATAGGGCTATTAACTAAAGAATTTTTTTATTGTGGAATGAATGTGTATCTGGTTTTATTGTGGAATGAATGTGTAGCTTTTAGTGCCAAGTGTCGTGACACAATTCGTTGATAGTTGTTAGGGTTTTAATGAATTTTAACTATATATACCGAGAGGAGTTGCTTTAGTCGGTCAATGAAGAAGAACATTTCTTCCGATCAGTGCTTAGGTTACAACAAAAATAAAATAAAAGAAAAATACTATAGACTTGGAGATATATTTTTTTGGCATATCATATGAAACAGCGAAGATAGTTAGAGGATCCTTTAGCATCTGTTAATTTGGAGATTTCGGACTCGTGTTCATATTGCTAGCGTTTGAGGTAGGCGCAACACCAACTCTTAAAACTGTTTTGATTAATTGTTTTGAAAATTATTGATTCATGATTTTGGTGTGTTGTTATTGTGAGCATGATTATCTTTAACATATTTTGACGGGATACGAGATATCTTTGGGAACAGATTGATTCCCTAAACCCACGCGGGGCTCCCTGGGGCCAGCGGTTAATTGATTTGATTATTTGTATTTATATTGGCTCCCTGGGACGAGAGGTTGATTGTTTGATTCTTATTATTGATATTGGCTCCCTGGGGCGAACGTTTGAAATTGATTTTGATTATATTGTTGTTGCATTATGGATGACATGATGTGAGATATGCATGTTGGGTTTAAAATCATGATTGTTTTATAAAAAGAGTTGAAAAATGTTTTTGTTGCTTCTTTGCCTATTGAGTGTCAAAACTCACGTCGTATTATGACAAAAATTCTAGATTCGATGCATGACAAGGAGTTGATCAACGTGGAGCCTAGAGAATAATTTTAGATCCTTACAATTGTTGATTATGCGTAAGATTCTAGCTCAAAGATGTAATTGGTCTTAGATTTAAAGCTGTAAAATATTGTATGATGTTGAGTTGACTGTTTATAATTTTAAATTCCTAATAAGTTTTGTTTTGATTCTTTTTGTAATAAGTGTAAAACATCTTAAGGGACATTTGGTAAAATTTGTAGAATTTTCTGAGTTGTATACATATTTTTAAAATAATTCTTTGTAAAGTGTTAAATCCAGAAAATATTTGACAGTTGTAAATGTCTCCTAAAGAACCTATTTTAAAATTATGATCCACTAATTTTTAGACCTTAATGCCTTCTGAGAAAATCAACATTTATCTTTTATCTTTCTAAATTGATGAGTCTCATCCAATTTTGAGTTGTGCATGATTTTATATAACTTTTATAAAACAGAATGTCACAGTTTTGATTTTCTGCAGTGCTGGTCAACTACATGTTTGACCGCGGTCATAGGATACTCAGCTCATTTAAAAATCCTGCATAATTTACACCTAATATTATTTACAGCAGAGATTTTATCCGTATAATTCCCATAAAATTTGGAGCTCGTATGAAGCCGATAAAATTCTAGGAATCTACCTTCGTCTGTTTTCAGTTTTACAATTTGGTGTTGAAATCGTCACTTATTTATTCAATCCTATAACTTGAACGCTGTTATTTTTCTTTTATTAGGAAACCTAAATGTGTTTTGTTTCCTATGGCTTTAAAATTAGGTTAAATCAACGGTTAGATTTTCCTAAATAATTTTATAAGTTTCCGTTGCGATAGAATTATTAAAACGAACATAAATTAAATAAGCCCAAATGAATTACTTAACGAGCTTGGGCTTAGTAGCCGGGCTTCGGCTATGGTATCTAAGTAGCACTTCGGGTTTTCGGGCTTGGGATCCGGGCTCGAAAATCGGGGTGTTACAACAACAATCAGAAATTCGAAGATCAGGTTTACACAAAGCTCAACACCATCTATGTACGCATCTTGAGAGAAATTAAGGACCGAGCCAACCTCGAATGGCTATGGTCTAAGGGAAAGGATCCACCAAGATCCGAGAAGTCAAGGGACTACTGTGAGTACCACTGCTTCAACGGTCACCAAACAGAAAAGTGTAAGAACCTCAAGATAATGATCTAGAAGCTGATCGACGCTGGAGATCTTAAGCAATATGTTCAAAAGCCAGAACCCGAAGAAAGGACCCATCAAAGCAAGCAAGTCCACCTGCCCGGGAATGACCGAACGATCAACACCAATTCCTACTCAAAGACCAGCAGCCCATCATTGACTGATCAAATCGGAAAAAGATTGAGAAAACAATTCGAGTACTATTATGAGTTATACAAGATCGATGGCGAGGAAGTAGATGGACATGAAGATTGGATGAATGCACCATTGACTTTTTCTGCCGATGATGTTGAGGAAGACATGGAGGATCATAACGACCCTTTGGTGTTCACGCTACCTGTCTCAGAATGGAATATAAAGAAGATCTTGATCGATGGAGGGAGCTCAGTCAACGTTTTATTCTGTGATACTTTCAAGAGGATGAAATTAAATAATGAGCAATTAATGTCTTCTTACTACACTATTTACGGATTCAACGGGGCAGCAACGAAGCCCCTAGGGGACATTGTCTTGGAAGTCAAGGAAGGAACGATGAAGGTCAGTGATAAGCACGTAAGTGTGACGCATTTCACCCATAACTACATTATCTAGGACTCATTTTATTTCTAATAAAGTTGTTTTAAGTCTTTTCTAGGGATAAGCTCTTGCGGCAAAATTGGCTCGAAAAGTGGTATTTTACACCCCATGATAGAGTAATAAAGGCACCCCAAAAATGCACCGGATGCACCCCAGAAATACACCGGAGGAACCCCGAAAAAATGTTGAAAACACCCCAGAAAAAGTGTTAGAGGAACCCACCAAAATTACTAAAGGCACCCTCAAAATGGATAAGGGCACCCCCAAGGCAACCGAGATGTTAAAGGCGCCCGTGTTTTGGATCTACATTTCAAATTTGAGTTTTTGGCGGGAAAATGGAGCAGTAAACTGGCAGAGTTTATAATCAAGAATTTGACGTGATTTCATGAGACTCAATGGCTGGGAATTGTTGGGATGATGTGACTGGTCTTAACAAGTCTGGTATGGCTTATTTTGTCAGATAAATTTGTCTAGATTCTCGCGTGGAAGAAGACAGGGTATCTCGGGTTTTGGTTATTCCATTCCGAGTTCTGAGTGTGTAATTGAGAGGTTTTCGTGTACCTGATGCATGTTTGACCACTTCTGGATGTGCTAGGAGTATTTTGGCACGAGAAATCAGCGTGAGAAGAGAAGAAAGGGAAAAAAATATTCCCGAGAAGATTTTCATTCACTGCCGAGTAATGGAAGATTATATGGAGTTATGACGCATGATTTTGGTGTCTGAAGGAGTATATAAGGTGTGGTGGAGGGAAAGAATATGGAGACGTTTAGAGCATCAAAAATCCGAGAAAAAAGTTTTACAGGAAGCTGCTGTTTTCTGCTTGTGAAGAAGGTACGAAGAACATAAGACCCTTAAAGACCGTCGTTCTTCAACAGTGCTAGTGGCGGTATTCCTTTATCGTTTTCTATAACAATTGATTTTGTAACAAATATAAGTGTTACAAAACCCGGTTTTTATCATTTTTTCTCCCATTTCATCATTTGTGAACCATTTTTGAGCATTATTAAAGATGAATTTTGAGCATGTTTCCATGATAATGATGAGCTAATTCTCGCGTAATCAAGGCACGGAGGAAGCTATTGTTGCATGATAATTATTAATTATTTTACTTTTCTCTAATTTGCAATTTATAATTCACTCAAATCACTGCTTTGCATAATTTTTCCTAATTAGTTGTGATTCAATTAGATAGGTTATACTTTGGTTAGATAATCTATGCTTAAGGGATACAATTAATGTTTGAGAATATGCTTGATCATTTGTGAATTAAGAAAAAGAGATTTTAAAAATAATTAGAGTTTTGGAATTTTTACCAT
>JAJJMB010018262.1:1178358-1195703 GCA_023531105.1 Papaver atlanticum | reverse complement strand
AGAAAAAGAGATTTTAAAAATAATTAGAGTTTTGGAATTTTTACCATCATTCATTCATGTGTAATAGTTGAATCTAGTGTCTTGGTTGTTTTCAATCTTTAAAAAAAAAAATGGATTTAAATTTTCTCTACTTTTAGTTTAAATAAGTCTAAATTCAATTGCTTTCACAAGTCTTACGAACCTTTTACTACAACAAAGTTGAAATCACATCAGTCAGCACCAGATTCAGTGTGGTAGATGCACAGTCCCCCTATAATACCATCATTGGACGAAGATGGGTGCACAAACTCAAAGGAGTAGCAGCAACGTATCATCAATACCTTAGGTTCCCAACACCCGAAGGGGAAATGGAAATCAAAGGCGATCAAGTCACCACACGAGAATGCCAGGCTCTACAAAATCAACTCAATAGTGAACAGGAAGAGCGACGCAAATCCCGGAGGGGCAAAAACAAAGCAGAGGCCAAAGACAAAGCAATCGACCTATGTCTTGAGGAACTTTCAGGGAAAAGACTAACGAAGAGTAGCACCGTTCTAACTACCGAAGCCAGTGTTTTAGAAGCAAAGGAGGCCGAAGAGTACGTCAAATAGCGATTAGTAAAGAACGTTCCTCTTCCAGGGGAACCAAAACCTACGTTCACACCAGTTGAACCTACCAAAGAGATCAACATCGGAACGGAAGAAGATCCCAAGATGATCAAGATATGGACTTTAATGGATAAAGATCGAGAATAAGCATTAATCAATATACATAAGGAATATGCGTACATCTTCGCATGGAAGCTAGGAGATATGCCTGGGATCGACCCCAAGATCAAACAACACGAACTTCGGATAAAGCCAGGAAAAAACCCCTTCAGGCAGAAATTACGCAAGGTAGCACCAGAATATCATCAGGCAGTTGAGAAGGAGCTTAACAAACTTATGGAAGAAAGATTCATAAGGGAAGTAAGGTATCCTACATGGATCTCGAACATGGTCATCGTACCAAAAAAGAACGGTGGGGTAAGGATATGCATCGACTTCACCAACCTCAACAAAGCTTGTCCGAAGGAAAGCTACCCACTCCCAAGCATCAATCAATTGGTGGATGCGGTAGAAGGCCACGAAGAACTATCATTCGTGGACGGATATTCTGGTTACAATCAGATAACCCTGGCAGAAGAAGATCAACAACACACAACATTCTTCACTCCACATGGACTCTACTGCTACACTGGCATGCCCTTTGGATTGAGGAATGCAGGGAAACATACAAGAGGATGGTTGATGCAATCTTCAAGCCATGGATTGGAAAAACTTTGGAAGTCTATGTTGATGATATGCTCGTCAAAAGTAAACTGCGCAAGGATCACCTTCAGGACTTGAGAGATATCTTCAGTGCGATGAGGAAATACAGCATGAAAGTCAACCCGGAAAAGTGCACCTTAGGTGCAACATCAAGAAAGTTTCTTGGGTATTTAGTAACGAAGAGGGGCATCGAAGTTGATCCCTCTAAAATCCAGGCCATCGTGGAAATGCCATCCCCGGAAAATTTGAAAGAAGTTCAAAAACTCAACGGATCCCTAGCGACACTTGGGAGATTCATCGCTATATCATCAGACAAATGCAAACATTTCTTCAATATCCTCAAGAAAGAGAACAAGTTTGCATGGACCCCTGAGTGTGAAGAAGCTTTCCAGAAGATCAAAGAATACTTTGCAACGATCCCGATCCTCCAAAAACCCGAATCCGATGAGGTGTTGGCGCTGTACATAGCCGCAACCGAAGATGCAGTTAGTGCTGTGCTGGCCAGAACCAACACGAAGGTGGAGCAGCCGATATATTACGTCAGTAAAACCCTCAATACAGCAGAGGGAAATTACACTAAGATCGAGCAGCTTATACTGGCATTAGTATGGGCGATGCAAAAGATGAGAACCTACTTCCTGACTCCTAAGCTCGTGTCCCAAGCAAAGCCCCGCTGGAATCTATTCTCAAAAACGTCGGAAAAGTAGGAAGAATAGCAAAATGGAACACACAGATAGAACAATTCAACATCATACATGAGATCCAAACTGCCCAGAAATTGCAAGTCTTGGCGGATTTCCTAGCGGATTTACCTCTAGATATCGGCGATGAAGTGAAGGACATACCAGGGGCAAACGAAGATGGAAAAGACCCAATCGATGTGCTCGAACCTTCTAGCCAACGAAGATGGAAAGTCTTCGTCGACGGATCAAGGAACAAGGAAGGCGCAGGAATAGGGATCGTCATCACAACACCCACCGGTGACAGGATGGTGTATACACTGAGGCTGGAAATTGAAGAGAATCCTAACAATATTGTGGACTACGAGGCTATGGTGCACGCTCTTCGTTTGATAATAGAGTTGGGAATAACTGACATACGCCTAACAAGCGATTCACAGCTGGTCATCCGACAAATAGAACTGGAATATAACACCTATGATGAGACCCTCTCAGCGTACATGGATCTGGTCCAAAATCTAGCATCTCAAGTTCTCAGTATTAAGTTCCGACATCTGTGCAAGAAGGACAACATACATGCCGATGCCTTAGCCTACATATCGTCAATGCTGAAAGACAAGAATGTTAAGGTCATCAAGATAGAGAGAGTATACCAGCCGTCGGTCACCCCATAGCAAGTCTTCACTACAATAGGTCATGGAGACGATGTAGGGGAAGATATCCTAAAAGGCTTTGTCGAAGATGACATCCTATCAAGATCAAACGAAGACGAAGATTTTAGCAACGAAGAAGATTGGAGAACCGAAGTCCACCTTTTTCTCGAAGAAGGGGCACTGCCAGCAGAAGTAAAGCAAGCTCGAAAAGTGCAATCAAAGGCAGGAAGATACGAGCTTCGTGACGGAGTTTTATACAAGAAGTCATTCCTCGGACCCCTACTACGCTGCTTATCCAGAGAGGAGGGCCATCGTATCTTGAAGGACATCCATTATGGGGAAGCAGGTAATCATAGCGGGATGAGGTCATTGGCTGACAAAGCTAAGATGCAGGGTTAATACTGGTCGCATATGATACAAGATGCTGCAAGGATAGATAGAAGATGTGAAGAATGTCAGCGGTTCGCCAAAAGGATTCATGCCCCAGCAACATAGTTGAATTCAGTAGGAAGCCCCTGGTCATTTTCAAAATGGGGAATTGACATCGTCGGACCACTAGTCGAAGGAACATAAAAAAGGTGATTCTTGATAGTAGCCACAGACTACTTCAGCAAATGGGTGGAAGCCAAAGCTATAACCAGAATCAGAGATGTAGACGTATTCACTTTTATTTTTCAAAATATCATCTGTAGATTTGGCATTCCTGCATAAATTTTTTCCGACAATGGCAAGTAGCTGCAAGGAAAAAAGATCTACATGTTCTTCGATACATTCAAGATCAGGAAGAACAAATCCACACCTATCTACCCTCAGAGTAATGGACAAGCTGAATCCACAAACAAAACCATCTCCCTTATCCTCAAGAAGACGCTGGACGAACATAAAGGCCGATGGTGTAAGCAACTACACAATAGCTTGTGGTCGTACCGAACCACAAGAAGATCAGTAACCGGTAAGTCTCCATTCCTTCTTACTTACAGAGCTAAAGAAGTCATCCCAATGGAGATAATCATGCCTACAACAAAAACCGAAGCATAGGAAAAGAACCTCACGGCGGATATGATGCTAGAGAGGCTTGATGATCTAGAAGAAAGAAGGGAAACAACATTACAAATAATGGAGAATTATCAGCGTAGGTTAGCAAGGGAATACAATAAAAAGGTTAAACTTAGAAAAAATTTAGAAGGACAGTATGTGCTACGGACTGTACCGCAATATCAATGAGAAAATAAATGGGGTAAGTTAGCGCCAACATGGGGAGGACCATTTGTAATACACGGTATCGTAGGGAAGGGATCATACTACCTGCGTAATTTAAATGGAGAAATCCTAAGGAACCCCTGGAATGCAAAATACCTCAAGCCATACTATCTTTGAAGCAACGCAGTTCTGCATCTGCGTGAAGAATACCGGAAGAAGAAGACATCGTATCCGCTCGACATGTTTCTATCTTTGGCCGAGGAATAGCAGACCTCATCACATCAATCAAACAAGAACCTTTTTTATCACAATGTTCGGCAAACAACGAAGAGTCTGGTAACGATCCCTTGCTTACGTTCACATTGGGGAAAGTACATATGTACAATCTCTCGGGACTCCCCTATCAGCGTCTATGAGTGTACGACCATGGGGAAGGATTCCAGCAGAAAGAGATACCCGACCTAACAATGCATTGGATCGGCAGAACGGGTGTATGTAAATATTCAATAAACACACCAGGTATCCGAGAACGCTGCATAACCCCCACCGTTAGGTAGTCCTCTGGCCTAGGATTGGCCAACGGGGTGACAGGTCGAAAATGATAAGGAAGGTATACTCCTTCGTTATCTTACAACACACTCCCATCTTACTTCGTTTATCATAATTTTACAAGTTAAAATGCATGACTTAACATTGCAGGAAAATCATAATTATACATACGAAAAGACTGATGATCCATTTCAAGAAAAGTCGATTACAAGTTTGCGGAAAATAAGCAAGAAATATAAAAAATACACAAGAAATAGCCCGAAGCTAAGTAATCGACAAATATCAAATCCTTAGTTCAAAATAAACATTCATTTTTCCTCCGAAGGCCCGGTACGATCTCCAGGTTGTTCCTTTTGAGACGAAGGAACACTTTCACCAGACGAAGGATCCAACGAGGTGACAAAGGGTCCGGGAACTGGATGACGCTTATACTTTCTCACGATGCCGTCCTTTGAAAGGGCTTGCTCCACTTGAGTCAATGTCTTATTAACCTCCAAGGCTAGTTGGCGACGAGCTTCAGCAGTAATAGAAGTAACCTTTAGCTCAGATTTGGACAACTGAGATTTCAACTGCTCCACTTCCTTTGATGATTCCTTCACAGCCACGTCCCGAGACACTGCTAACCCCTCGAAATACTTGGTTTGTCCCTACTGCTTAACTAGCTCAGATTGACCTTTTTCAAGCTTTTCATTTGCAAGGCCAAGCTGTCCCTCGAGCTCTGAAACGAAAGATAACAAACTATCAGGAGAAAGGAAACAAACAGCTATCCACAACCAAACAAATATATACCTTCGACATTAGCCGAAGCTATTTCAAATTCATTTACTACTGCATCCCGGGCCTCGTCAAGAAAATCGTACTCGTCGGAAAGTTTCTTATAATCGAGCCGAACGTTTTCGAGATCAAATTGGAACTGATCTAACTCTACCTTCTTCATGGAATCCAAATGATGAAGACGATTGACTTCGTTATTCATCTCCTCGATTCCTTTGGTAATTCTATACATATTAATCTCTATATCTTTCTATGATTCAACCAAACGAGCGACGTCGGCACGAGAAGCAGTTAAAGCTTTACTAAGAGCAAGCGCCTCCGCCCTAGCATCATCCCTCTATCGAACAAGCCGTTGTACATAATCCAGAACTTCAGGGTCATGGGACGAACGAGCCTGACGAAGATCCACTTCTAGATCCGCCACTTTGGCCTCTAATCGGGAAGCAGTATCATGAGCCTCATAGAGATTCTCACTGGTCCACAATAAAGTACCACTGAATTGACGACGATCAGAAGTCATCGTATTTTGCATCTCAACCATCTGCTCCCGTCGTTCTTGATACCGAGCCAGTAATCGATTGTACTCATCGGACCAAGAATTCGAATTGTTAGATACTTATATTACTTTCGCTACCAACTCCTTAATACGGGAATCTTGAAGAGTCCTCTTACTCCGAAGCAACACTAATTCTACGGCACCACCCACTGAAGACAGGGACGGATAATTAAAAAAGAACACTAATAAGGTGAAGGTGTAAAAAAAGGAAAGGGACAAACCTTTAGACGAAGTACCCACCGATACAGCCTCAGCACGGGCCTTCTCCAACTCTCCACGAAGAGAAGCTACCTCTTGACGAAGCCCCTCCTCAGCGGCACCAGCCTGCTGCTTCCCCTTCAGCTGTTTTTTCAACTCAAGTATCTCTTTGGCCTTAGCTCCAAGGGACTCTTGAGCATAGTGAAGTTCATCATCCCTTTGACGTAGCTTCGCCTCTAGTTTTAGCGCCTTAGCTCTGAAGAACTGATACAAAGTAAGGTTGCAGTACTCGTTGTTCGCCAACTGCAACGAACAAGGGACATAAGAATCATTAAAGAAGAACACAAAACTAATTTATCACAAACATAAGCAACACCTTACCTCAAGGATGCGCTGTTGAGGAAAGCCGTACTGATGCCCATCAGCAATGGCCATCATATCAGAGATAGAAGAAGGAGGATTACCCAAGAGACTTGAAGGGACAGTAGCCCCCAGGTCCCACTGCAAAACTTCAGAAACCCTCTCACGAGAAGACATCTCCATATGCCGACAAGTAAAGGCATTGGAGTCCCTCTCACCAGGAAAGATAGGAGCAAGATGGGGCACATTCATAAGACCCGTCTTCTTTAACCAACCAAAGGTCTCATCGTCCCCATCACACATCACAGCGCTAACGAAACCTTCAGATTATGCACCAGTAGTGGTTTTCGTACCAATTTTGGTATCATTACTTGCAGCGGTACCTCTACCTACAGCGGCCTCCTTACCTTTTGCTTCTTTAGTAGCACGAAATTCAGCATCTTCTCCATTAGAGATGTCATCCTCCTCGATCTCTTTCCTGCCATCGGACTCGGCTTCCACCTCCCAGTTATCATTGGGAGATAATAGCGAAAACTCAGAAGTTATCCCCATCATGGCCCAAGTTAACCTGACCACCAGCAGAATAGATCTTACCAAAAGAGAATTCTTAGTTTGGTTCTGAAGTATTCATCGGCTCGGGGATCGATGATTGATCAACATTTTCGTTTTCTCGATGAGGGGAAGGGGTACGCTCAGGATCGACCATGAGATCATCCTCCTGTCCCCCAGGAGCAGTCTCTTCTTCGGTATCTTCATCATCGGGAGTAATCTCAGTACGTTCCTCTTCATCGGTCTCCTCTTCCTCTTCATCATCAAAATCTCTTCTTCTTCACCAACTGGGCTGGAAACTTCAAGAATACCTGCTTCTTCAACGTCAACGGTAGAAGATTCAACAGGGACAATCTTGTTCTTCCTCAAAGCCTACAGGAATTACATGTCAATCTCTGATTCAAGGGCAACACACATACAACACATTATATTAAATCATACCTTGACAGTAGTGGTACCCTTCGAAGGAAGGACAGCCTTAGAACTTTCTTCGTCACCAACATCCTCAGTATCAACGGTATAATCAAAGTTCATACCGGCAAAATTCAAAAGACCGAGGACAAAAATCACCATAGCGGGATGGGGCACCGTCACGAGGTTTGCTTTGAGCAGTAGGCTTCCATCCATGCTCATCGGGGATCCAACCATGGGCCCAAGGGCCAATAACTTCAAGTGGTATAGCATTCCACTCATAATCATGATCGCGACGAATACGTTCCTTGAGGGGAAAAAGCTATGGCTTATCAGTCTTCTCAGTACCTGGAACGAACTGTAACTTTAAGTCACTTACTTCACTCAGAAGATGAATCTCACCTTGAGGAGCCGCCATCATACGAAGACCAACACTCCACCGTTTCCGGTTCCTACTGTTAACATAATCTCCAAAAGAAGTGTTAAAGTTCTCAGGGGTATACCAACTCTTCTCCTCGGGATCGGGTGTATAGCACTTCATCGTGGTCTCACCTTTACTACGAAGATAACATTCACGAAGGGTTCGCAGGTAGTTCCCACTTAATTGAACCACTGAGCGGCAGTGTGTATGACAAGTAGAGTCATAACCACGACGAGCCAAAACGTCATAATAGAATGAATCTCCCTACTTATACAAAGGAAGAAGCAAGCATGCTTCGAACGCTCCTACGGTCGTCAATAGATGCTGGGAATCGTACTTATAATTTTTTATCATGTCATAAGTAAGATCATCACCTTGGTTGTAAAAACGAACCTCAAAATGCTTAAGACCATGCTTCACTTTAAACTCTTCAAGATCAATATGTCTGAAGGAGACAGGAGCCCGCTTTTTCTTCTTCGGAGCCGGAGCAGCTTGTACCGAAGTGGAAACCTCAGAAGACGCTTCTTTACTCGATGATGCCTTCGGCGGGGGACTCATATCTGAATCCTTTCTCTTTACCGACGGATTCCTCAACAAGTCTAGATCCTTTGACGAAGGGATTTTTGACGAAGCGCCTTTTAGAGAAGCCTTCGATTTTTGTGAAGATGAAGGGGCAGGAGGAGCGATAGAACGGATAGGTTGAGCCTCCAATGGATCCGAACGTTGTGAGGAAGGTCTGCCTGCAGGACGATCGACAGCATAGCGAGAACCTCTCGCCTGATCCCCTCTCTTTTGAGAAGCGGCCTTCGGACCAGATGACGAAGAGGATTTACGGGTAAGAAGATCTGATTGTGAAGATCTTGGTGGCGCACCCTTCGGCGGAGATATGTCAGGACTCCTAGTTTGAGGAGATCTATAAGGACTCAGCGTTGGAGACCTATAAGGGCTATGTCTGCGATCATTACCTTCCATAGCTATCTGAAAGGGGCATCAGAAAAAGACAAAGGTTAAAATCAGATCTATGATCATTATCTCATATCAAGAACATCATGATATCACCAAAAACCTAGAATGGTCAAATCATACGACTCCATATTTCGTGATGAAGAACAGGGGCAAGTATATATACTTTCGTATATCATGTTCTCCATCATGAAACCCATGAGCACTATGAATAACAGCAGCAGAAACCATGAACAACATCAACTAAAGTCAAGAACAATAACATTAGAAGCTAATGGAATACCTGTAACAATGGAAAACGATCGACGAACGAGTAATCCCAAACAAGAAAGTATCAAAAAATGAAACTAGTAACAGTCCAAATCAAGTATTCAGGTTCAGAGAAGAAGTAAAGAAGAAAAGAACAAAAAGGAGAACAGGAGGAGTTAATGCTCTCTAAAAAGAATACCAAAAGAGGACAAGAATAAGAATGAGGGAAGGATAAAAGTTATTTAGCTGGCCCCCTCTCTCATATTTATAACCGTAATAAGTGGGGGGAAACCGCCACGAAAATCAGGAAGGAGTAATTGCTAGGAGTGGGAAATGTTCCCAAATTCTAGAGGAAGTTATTGTGGGAAGACGTTGAAGAGTTTTTCTTCAAACTTTGACTAATTTCAAACTTAGAAGAAAAAGGGGGAAATTGTATATACATAATCGAACAGTCTGCCACGTGTCGAGAAGAAAACACGTGTACTCCACGAGGCAGAAGAGCATTGAAACTATGATGCCACGTTGCAACACCAGAAGGGCATGCATCATCATCATCTGCCACATAATCACCACTAAACGAATCCGACGATGGCAGACCAAGGAGTACCTGATGCGCGGACTACCGTGAAGAACCATATAAGACCAATAAAGCTAACTTTACCCCATCCCAAGATAGATCTGAAATGGACGGAGGAGATGAGCCTCACTAATAAAGGAAGTGACCGCTACATCAACAACTGTATGACGCGTGCGGACTGCCCAACAACCCGCATTAAATGCTAAGAACATAGGATACGTGTCATACATCCTATGGAGGATAAGGGGTCATCTCATCGTCACAACATATTACCGTTGGAGGCATCGGGCAATCACGAAGATAGTCTTCGGCGTCGGCACATTAACCAAGATAATAGGCTTCAGTGGTGTCAGTGAAGAAGGGCCCACACAAAGGGTCTATAAATACCCTGCTCGACCAAAGGAGAGAGGGTCGACCAATTTTTAGAAGAGAAAATTATTGTTAAGAAGAGAGAGATTGTAATAGTAAGTATGAGTTTTATCTTCCTCTATCTTCGTTCCCCACTAAGAGTCATTCGACTATCACTTGTAACCTTATCTGATCCATAGTGAAAAAACCCAACCCCCCGTGGACGTAGGCCTTAGTGCTGAACCACGTAAATCATCATTTCATTTACATTATGCACTTATGGCTTGGATATATTTCTGTTATCCATCGTTTTAACCATCATAGATGTACCCATGATGCAACGTAAAATAGAGATAATGATGAGCTCGCATGCTCAGAGTTTCCCAGAGAAGCTTAATTATCACCCTATGTCTATTTATTTTTATTGTTCTTATATTTAGTCATTACTGCGAACATTGGTTGTGGACACGATGGTATCATCGTTACATCTTTGTTCACACGCGTATGTGAAACGCTATTAAGTTTTAATTTAAGAGATGTGAGACACAATACCTCCCTTCATCCAATACATGGAAAATCATAGATCCAATAAAAGATTATCCATTGAGACTCTTCCAAACACC
The DNA here is from genome assembly GCA_023531105.1 of Papaver atlanticum. Classification (NCBI taxonomy): domain Eukaryota; kingdom Viridiplantae; phylum Streptophyta; class Magnoliopsida; order Ranunculales; family Papaveraceae; genus Papaver; species Papaver atlanticum. The sequence continues at coordinate 1,185,303 of JAJJMB010018262.1, read as the reverse complement.
AATGGGTTAATCATGAATTTGAATTCAGATATGACACAAAACATCCTTTCTCATATCCCTATCGAGTACGTCTCAAAGAGCAGAGCAGTGTGCAAACTCTGGAAAACTCTATGTTGGGTGCAATAATAAAAACAATGAAAAGTAAAATAAATAAAAGTTATTGATACTTAGCTCTTTTGTAATGTAAGTGAAGAATTTGATGAAACGAGCGAACCCCGAGATCTCCGCAACAGTAACATGGTAAAACTTTGAAAAACCGAGTGAGTCACGTATTCGACACGCTGTCCTTAAGACATTAGCGCCCGACTACACCCAAAAGTGATGTTATAGCCCTCACAGGACGGATATCTCCAGGATAAACACCCTACTACACCTACTACTAGCATATGTAGTAGATGCTCAACTTTAGCTTGGAAACTCAGAAAAAATCCTCAAGGAAAATCGCGAACGCTTAAGAAAACAATATAAAATATTTTCCCTTTTTGGGTCACTCTAAAATATAGAGAAACCCCTTTCCTTTAAGAAGAGGAACTCCCCGATGTGGGACTAAAAAGTTTCATTCACAAAAGAAAACAATAAATTATTATTTTTCTTAAAAACTTTACAAAAATTAATTTTTTATTAATTATTTTCCAACAATCCCCCACATGAATGAAAACCTCAATGAAACATGAAAAACACAGATAGATCTTGGTAAATCAACAACCCAACCTCACGACCCGAACTGACTGAACAGACAGACGGATAGTGCATGTTGAAGTCATACTAGCCATTCCAACGCCCTCTCCTCACATAACAGTGTGTTGACCCCAGGGTCATACTATGGATTGCATAAATCATAATAGTATAGAGAGCTTTCATCTTTAGTTTCTCACAGGTGAGACTAAAGGTTTCTTTCACCAAAGTGAAAAAGCATGAACTAGTGAACCCTTAGGTCCTAAGTTCAAGTAATATACCAAAACCATCAAAACGAAAATAACATAAAAAATGCAGGAAATACCATTTTAGGCAAAGGTGTCCATGAGGTCTTGAACCTTTGATTAGTGAGATATTACCGGAACTACTTGCTAGAGACAGTGAACGCGATGTCTGAACTTCTAGCGTCTGATGTAATTCGCGATAACAACCACGGATGATATCTCCAAGGTTTCTTCCAAGCTCGTGCCGTTTTTTCCAATTTGGCCCTGGACATATCATGTTTCTCATAATGCTCTAGAGAATCAAATCTCATATTCTCATAGGAAGCGGCCCCACTTCCTCATTCAGATAGGTAAGTTTCCATAAAGAGTGTTACTGTTATACCCCACTTCAATCTTAAATTGAATCTATAGAACTCATTAAGACTTCTTAAAAGTCATCCTTCACATGAATTCACACTATCACGTCTACACCATAGGAAAGGGACGAAGAATAAATTCTCTGATAGTGTTTACCTTTACACACCACAAATTAGTTGTCTCATTCGAAACCTTGATCTTGGGATCTCCAGTCAACAAGGTTGAGTATCCTTCATGGAAAGTTTAATTTATGAGCTTAAGCCTCATCCCCATCGATCCATTTATAACTATCTCTTTGGATAAACCTTTCGTCAAAGGTTGCGCGCTATTCTCCTTGGACTTTATCCAATCAATGGAAATAACGCCGATTGAGATTAGTTATTTTTAGCTTTATCTATTATAGCTTGGCTAACACAATGTATGGATATAGCTGGCACAGGTCTATGCCAGAGAGGAATGTCTTCTAAAAAGCATCTTAGGCACTCGGTCCCCTCTCATACTTTATCTAACGCAATAATCTCATATTTCATAATGAATGATCAATATATGTATGTTTGGAAATCATCCAAAAACAAACCCTCTTGCTAGAGTGGAAACATATTCACTCGTAGACTTAGACTCCTCTAAGTCAACTATCCAGTTCACATCACAGAGTCCCTCAAGGATAACAAGATACCTTTCATAAATAAAACAAAAGGTCATAGAGTGTTTTAGGTACCATAATACTCCACTCAGTGCATCTGAATGCTCTTGCTCTCTTGCTCTGGACTACAATTATATCTACTTAACTTACTCACAATATATGCAATTTATGGACTCTTACAGTTCATTAAATTCATCATACATCCTATAACTCTTGAGTATTCAAGTTAAGATACTCTATTACACTTATTTCTCTTTAGTTTACAAGAAGAATCGTACGGAGCGCAAGCAGGCTTACAATCAGACTGTTTGTATCTCTTAAGCACAAATTCAACATAATGAGAACGACTAAGACTATAAATGTTAGATTATCTTCTAGTCCTCATCCCTAAGATTACATCAACATGGCCTAAGTCTTTCAAGTCAATGTTCTCATTCAACGCATGTTTTCAGTGGAATTAATCACATCTATGTTTGTATCAAGTATAAGCATATCATCAACATATAAGCATACAATCACACAGGCATCCTTAACAAGTTACTTGTAAATATACTTGTCAGATTCATTAACTTAAATCCACTACTCATTATCACATGATCAAATTTTCCATGTCACTGTTTACATGCTTATTTGAAAACCATACAAAGATTTGTTAAACTTAAAACTTTGTCTTCACAACCTTTCACTACAAAGTCCTCAGGTTGGTCTATGTAAATTTCTTTATCTAATTCACGGTTTTAGAAAAGCTGTCTTAATATCCATCCGATGTATCTCTAAGTTGTTTATGGCAGCAATAGCAATTAACATCTCAATGGAAGTAATTCTCGTCACATATGAATAAGAATCAAGGAAATCTACACCTTCTTTTAGTTTAAAGCCTTTAGCTATCAACCTAGCCTCATTTTTTTTTCACAGTTCCATCTACCTTATGTTTCCTCTTAAAGACTCATTTACATCATATGGTCTTACTCCATGGAGGTATACTATCAAGATCCCAAGTTTGATTCTGACGGAATGAGTCCATTTCACTAAATGAAACTTCTTACCATAATAGGGTTTCAATAGATATTATGGCTTCTTTACGAGTCTGGAACTCAGACTAAGCTAGGCATATAAGATGTCTCAGTTTTAATGCTTTTACTTCTTCTAGGATCAACTCTACTCCATCTTCCTTTGAAGGTAAATTCTGACTAGTTGAAAATACATCTAGGGGATCAACAACACATCCCTAAGAAGAGACAGGTTTTAAAATAAACATGTTTAAATAAATCAACATCCCTAGACTCCATAAAAGTATTCACACCAAAGTCAGGAAAAGCAGATCTCACAACCAAAAAACTATATGCAGTAGGGTACTCATGAAACCTTATCTAAACACCCCCACACTTTGACGTATGCATAAGAAGGTTGTTTATCTTTCCATACTCATATGAAGTTTTATCTGATCCTTTAAAGGTTACTCTATTCAGGATATAACAAATTTAGAGGACGACCTCCTCCCACAAGTTGGCAGTTATCCTTTAATCAACATGGCATATATCGTCTCCTTAATGGTCCTGTTCTTACGTTCAACTATACCATTAGACTATGTTGAATAAGGAAGTACGATCTCATGAATAATGTCATTTAACAAGTAAAGTTCTATTATATGAATTTCATACTCGTCATCATGTTCAGACTTAACCCATTTAGTGGTAACATATACTTCGCTTTTAATTTCAAGCTTATACTCTTAGGGATTCTAAGGCATCATCCTCACCCCTAAGCAAGTATACAAGATAGTACCTCGTACAATCATCTATAAAAGTTATAAACCACCTTTTACCACCTTAGTTTGGGTTGATTTAATGTCAACTAGGTCTAACTGAATTAATTCTAAGGGCTTACAATTACTCTGAACAATTTTGCTAAAAGGTTTTATAGCATATTTTGATTCTGCAAAGATTTAACTTTTGTGTTCAATATCCAAACGAAATTTGGGTACGCAGCCTACGCTAGCCAGTTTATGTATTGACTTATAATTACGGTTCCAAGTCTACCATGCAAAACATTCAATCACACAAAAGAAAGAACAACAATCGACTATGTTCACTTCATCAGTTTTTCCGTTAAGCTTATATAGACCCAAAGTCTTATAACCGTTTCCTTAAAAATCACTGCCTAGTGACAACTTAATATACATGTTTAGGTACGGTTACCCATATCTAAATGAATGTATATTTCATTTGTGTGTAACAAGCTAAAGACCATTGATAGACGCATTTATGTGTCTATTTTCATCTCTATTGTGTATATTGTTAGTACCCATTTTTGTACTTATTATGGTGTTTTATGTGTTTGTAGGTATTTTTGGGCAATAAACATTTTTGGAAAAATCGGCTCGAAAAGTTGTCTAAAGGCACCCAAGGGACATTTGTTATTCGGAATCCAGCAACGGATAAGGGGCACCCCCTTCTCCTTCACGTTCAAAAACAAAAAAAGGCGGGAAAATATGTTTATCCATGGCAGATTTTCAATCAGATTTTTGGAGTCATTTCAGAGAGACTAAAGGGATGGAATTGATTGGGATCATTCCTAGGACCCATATAAACGTGGTATGGTCTTTGGTTTCGACCAGAATTGGCTAGAATTCAAGTGTAGAGCAAAACATGCGTGATATTCCCGTAAGATATTTTCAGAATTTTTGGTAATTTTGGGAAGTTTTCTTGTGGATTATGCGTTCCTAACTTATTATGGGACGTGAAGGAATGCTCCTGGTGTGTGCAGCACGAGATTAGACGCGTAATTAATCAAAAAATGGAATTCTTTTCCATGCATGGGAGTAAATGAGAATTATTTTGTGTAATTGACGCGTGATTTTTAGGATTTTGGTGTATAAATAGAGTCACAAGGTTCCATAGAAGGGGTGTCGAGAGTTTGGGGTCGATAGGAGAGCTCAGGAGGCGTGAATCAAGAGTTTTCAGAACTCTGTTGTTGTTGCTGCTGCAGCTCGTGAAGAACAGGGAAATAGCGACGGTTTCTTCAACTGGTTTGCAACATTTATCTTCGTTGTAACAGTTTCTTCAACTAGTTTGCAACAATTATCTTCATTGTAACAGTTTCTTCAACCTCTTCTGCAACATTTATCTTCAGATTTGTAACGATTATCTTCATCATAACAGTTGAGAGTTGAAACAGTCGGGATGTAACGCACCTGTGCTGTTGCAAATTTCCTATTTCATTATTTTCTCTTCTTGTAAACACTTTTTGAGCCATGAATACATATTTTGAGTGTGTTTTCGACATGATAAGTTAAAACCCAACACTGGGACGACGGAGGAGGCCGAACTTCATACATGGGTAAATTTATTTTATGACTTTTGCACTAATATTAATTGAAATATGATTTTGATTAATTAGTTATTATTTTATTAGATGGGTCATGCTTGCTTAGATGTTTGATGTCCCATGCTTACGATTTATAACTAATGTTTTTAGAATCTACCTTGGCAAAAATAAGAGTCCATGTTTACATTTCTTGAGCTAAAATTGTTGAGAATAAATAATTGAACCTTATGTTATGAAAATTGGCCGAATCCTTAGTTCCAGTACCTCTTGCACCATTTGTAATATTATTGTATATTTTTATTAAATTAAAAAACTCGAATCTTCACAAGTCTCAACGAACCTTTTACTACAACAAAGTTGAAATCACATCAATTTCTAACGGTGGAAAGATATTAGCTTGAATCTTGAATCGGGTTTCATCTAATGGTGAATATTGATTGCATTGTTCCAAAGCTATCAAACCCTGATTTGAAGACTATATAAGGGAGAACTCTAGTAACTGGGAAACCTAATCCCCACACCTCCTGTGTGATACTAGCTACGACTAGATTCGATTCTCCTTTAACCTAGCTTTTTCCTAAAACCATTATAGGTTAACGACTTAAAGACTTCATTGGGATTCTGAAGCCAGACCAAACTATTTTCTCTGTAGTTGCTTGTTATGGTCTTACTTTGTTCTATCGTGTTGAGTACTATCTTCTCTAAGATTTGTTCGAGATTTATCTCCGATAGGTAAGATATAAAAAGTAATCACAAAGCTCTTCGTCTCATTCTTTGTGATTCCACAATAACTTGTTCTACTACCATATAGTTAAGTTATTGTGAGGTGATTGATATTACGAGGCTGTTCTTCGGGAATATAAGACCGGTGTATCAATTGGTTCATGTTCACCTTGATTTATCAAAAGATGGAACAAAAAATCGTAGGTATTTCTATGGGAGACAGATTTATCTATTCAATAGACTTTTCTGTGTGAGACAGATTTGTTTATCAAGTCTTCGACTTTGGGTCGTAGAACCTCTTAGTTGTGGGTGAGATCAGCTAAGGGAATCAAGTGCGTAGAGTCCTGTTTGGATTCAGAGGCGTAAGGAACGCGACTGTACTACAGAAAAGAGAACATCTCATACCCCCTTCTACTGCTCGCAACCCTAGTTTCCTGCATCCAGTCCATCATCCTTGCATCTCCACCAACAACATCATTCATCACCTGTTCGCAGACTGCATACAGCATCATCCATTACCACCTGCACCTGCACCTGCATATTCACCCATCAGTTCATCCATCTCACCTGCACCTTTCCATTCCACCTGCATACATCACAGCACATACTCCAGTTTGCATACTACCACCACTTCACAGCACCAAGGCAGCAGACCTGCAGGAAACTACTACAGCAGCAGCAACTATCATCATTCCACTGTTACCAGGCCATGAAGTTCACCACTACCAGTTCACATCATTCCACCACAACCATCACCTGCAGCTGTTTGGTTTTGTATTCCTGTTTAGTTTTGTTTGTTTGCCATGAACTCCAGTAGCTAAGCATCTTGATTAGGGACGATTTCAACGTCCGGAACTTGAATTCAAATTGATATTTAAATGCCTGTTTTCTTGCAATTTGTCTTGTTATTGCTCATTCTTTACCATGTCAAAAGTGGTTATGAGTTATTTCTAAATCGTTTAAGTTGCAAATTAA